>VYXF01010446.1:1141996-1211751 GCA_013397295.1 Polioptila caerulea | reverse complement strand
TTTTTTTTTTTTTGTTTTGTTTTGTTTTGTTTTTTTTCTGAAAGCAACTGCCTTTTATTTTTGGGATCTTGCAGAGGGTTGCATGAAGCCACTGCTTTGTGCAGCCATGAAACCAGAATTAGGTGTGTAGGCATTTTAATAGCTACCCATGCCTCCAGAATGATTTTGTGTGTAATAAACTTTTATTAGGAGGAGGACAATAACTATTCATTGCATGGCATAACTTCGTTTTCGTGTGTATTACAGATTTAGCCCTAATCTTTCATTACGTACTTAAATAAAATTGCCCTTAAGATTCCTGGAAACAAATCAAGAAACTAAAGGTAGACCCTGTAGTAGATGTCTGTGCCCATGCTATGCTGTAATGCAACTCTCCTGACTATTGATTGATTTATTTCACTGCACATGAATGTGCCAAATCCTATCAAGCCACGCTGCTTGAAACACCATATGAACACACAGCCCCTGCCTTTAGAGTTCAGTGTTTAATCAGAGGAGACGGACAAATAGGAAGAGCCAAGGTAACGGAGAAGGGAAGCACGGGGATTAGGTTTCCCTGCCCAGGGTAACGTGGAATTTGTAGCAGAGCTGGAAACTAAACCTGGGTGTTCCAGGCTCTGGTCTGAGTCTGCCAACCCCACGGAGGATGGGGCCTCCCCTGTGTCTCAGGTGGGACGGAACCCCATGAGGGCTCCAATCAGGTGCTCTGCTGGAAGGAGGGCCAGCTCCAAGATTAGCCCAGCCCACTCCCAGTTTTTTCCAGTCTGGATCTGACTGGGGGGAGGTTTGCACGTCCTCTCTCCGGAGACCTGCCTGGCTTCCTGCAGAAAGTATCCTGCCTTGTGTTCAGCCAGAGGCATCTCTTCTTGCCACTTTCCCCTCCTCTCATCTTGCAAAGAAAAGATGATAAAACATACCAATTATTTCATAGGCTAACAGTGGATGGCCAAAATCAGACCTGTGTGTGTGGCCCAGAAATGCCTTCAGCAGGTATTTGGAAAACAGAACACAACAGTGGATTTAAAAGAGGGACAGCTCTTCCCAATTTCTTTTTTGAGTTAACAATTGTAGAATGAATGGGCTCTCCCTCCTGCCAGGCCATTGTTTTCTTATGTCTCCTCTAAAGTACCATTTCTCTACCAAATTTACAAAGACTTGGCCAGTATTGTGTAACACGGTATTCAGCTGTTGTGGTTATGTTACGTTGGCATTGAGTAGAGTATGTATTCATATAACTGATGTTTATATATAGATCTCTCTATCACTCTGCCACTTGAGCTGCCCTTTTATTTGAAATGGCTTTGAAATTCAATTTACATTTAATTACAATACATGTATAAATTCAGGATTAAGGGTGAAGAGTTTCATTGTTGTCTTGGTCTCTTTTTAAAATTCATTTAATGGGATTTGTGGGTAGTCAGCACTGCTCAGGATTTTGTCTCTGATGTTTCCCTTCTTTCGGTATAATAACAACTTGTCTATCAGATAAAGAGCTTTAAAATTATTATTTTTTTTAGCTGTCTGTTGAAGGTATGTGCCCAGAGGGGTTGGGTTATGTGAAGGTTGTGTGTCATTCCTGCTTTCTGTGCTGGGAAGTTTTTCTCAGCTGGGAGAAAAGCTGGCATTTAACCCCCAGACCACAAGTACCCTTGGCATTTGGGCAAGCCCGTGCCAAACAGAGGTGCCATGAGTGGTGCCTCCCCACCAGTCAAACCCAGGGCTGCACGTTGATCATCACTGAGCAGAGCAGAATTAAAAATACTACCTCACTTAGCCAAGGCAGCAAAGGTAACAACATGATATGCAGCCTGGCCTCGTATTTGTTTCACCTGTGAAACTGTTCTCCATTTAAATTTAGCTGTGAATAATCTGGCAAGGATGTTGGAAAAAAAAAAAAAGAGAGAGCAGCTGACAACCTCTCCATTACCTGAAATCAAATATTTCACCTCTCCATCACACTCTTGCTCTGGGAACAGGAGGTGACAGTCCCTGAGCCTCTCCGCGAGCGGAGCTGCTGGGAGTGCTGCACTGGCTGACTCAGCCCATGGGATCAATGGTGCTTTCCAAACCCTTCTGGGGTTTGGGCTGGGTCAGTAAAACTGCGAGGGTTAGCCACTGGGTAGTGCAAGGTCCTGCTTATGTGATAGGCCTGACCCAAGGTCTTGTTTCCACATGTATTTGTGTTTCCCTTTGGCCTGAGAAAAGGCAAAACTGGTGCTGGCTCAGGGTACCTCAGCTGTACAGGAACTGAATGGATCATAGCCACGGGCTTTTGTTTTCCCTCATCCCTTTGCCCCAAACCTGAGCACAAAGACTGTCCTACTCCCTATCTTTTTCCTCCTTGCTTGTCATTGCTATATTCCCAGTGTGAAACACTGTCCCCTCCCTCCTGCCTTGTCCCGCTGCACCAGAGCCCTCCCCAGTCCCTTTCCAGGCCATTGCATGACCAAGGAAGGCCCAGAGGAAAACTGTAGGCTCCTCAGCTCCCCAGCGTGCTTGGTCCTTGCCTCCTTCTTTGGCATTGCTGGTGGGAGCAGAAGGCATTGCACAGCCATTCAGCTGCACGTGCTGCCTGGATGCAGCATCTCACCAGTGCACCCAGAGTAATTCCCTCCCATCAAGACTGGAGGTCTGTGGATGTGAGTTGCATCTACACTTTCACGGTGTTTTGTTTCATTGTCCGCTGCTCACAGTGAAGTCCAATGAAAAATTTGTGATCAAACAGCTGTTGTTAAGCACCTGCTTCCTTGCAAAAATAATAAACAAACAATCCATGAATGGGCATGGATGGGACTGGCAAAGGAAAATAAGGCTGTTCAGGCCAGATCTTTCTCAAATGGGTGAACAGAAGCCTCCTCTAAATCTGGGTTTCTTGTGTGTACCACCATTTGTCTCCCCTCTGATTAGGAATGCATTAAATAAATCGGATAGTGCTGTGTTTAATGTGTTCGTTGCCAGCCTGCCATTTGTTGACACAGCATTGGCATGATGAGCAGCTGCAGGTCAAATTTATTGCCAGGCTCCCCTAAGTCTGCAGCTGCTAAAAATAAACATTTTGCGCAGGTGGAGGCTTTGGCTGGGCTTGTGTTTTGGCTTAACTTGCAAAGTTTGGGATCTTTTCTGAGGTATGCAAATCGCATTAGAAATATTTGGCAAGTCAGTGCCTGAACATAAAGGAATTCCACTTGAGGATCTGAAGCAGCTCTGATGGGTCTTTTGGCACAGCATCAGCTGCCTGAACTTGACAGTGTCTTCCATACCGCTGTGTTTTCCAAGGTTTTGGTCATCCTGATGAGGTGTTGGTTCCCTCTAAGAAAAGTTTGTCAAGATTGAACTTGGTCACTCTCGTGGATTGATTGGTGATCAGTCTGTTGGGGTATCTACCCTGTACTCATGGCCCTGGTGTTGGACTGCCTGACTACTGCAGGGATAGTGATACCAGAAGAGCCATTTGACAGCAGATGTTTCCCTGAATCAGGAAAATGAGGCAGCTGGAGGCAGAAGTTGGCGGTGGAAGGACCATTGAGTCCATCTCCAGGGAGCAGAAGGTTCAAGTCAAAATAGCACTGCAGACCAGAAGAAAATCCGGGTTTTAGACACCAGGGCTGCAGTCCTTGTAAAATAAGCGTTCAGCTTCCTCAAGCTGGGAAGAAAAAGATGCTTTTGAAAGTTTGCAAATGGAACTGCCATTAGACAGCTAGCATTTAAGCAAGGTTTAAAGAATAACACTTCTGTGTAATATACCCATGAAAGAGAGTCCATCTGAATTAGGTGGACTGAACCTTGTTTGCTGTCATCTGGTGAGAAGATGATCCTTGAGCCTGTGGGGACCAAAAAGGGAAAGATGAAAAATGGTTTCCTTTATCCCCACTGCTCTCCATTGCTGGGCTACAACCCCTTATCCAGAGACACGTTTGAATATTGCAGTCCCATGTCCCTCGGGAATTGTTCCAGGCCTCTGTGCTTATACTGCACTTTTATATATTTCAGAGAGCATCAGAGCAGGTTCAAACAATTTCAATAAAACTGTCCTGGGTCAGTATCTGAGATAAGCCTCTTGCTTTCAGCAATGCCAGCCAGTGTAGTAGATAAGGAGTGATTGAAAAATTTCCTGAGATTTCATATACTTTCAAATAAATAAATAAATAGAAATCTTCCAGCCCTAGGAGTCCAACATGTTCAATTAATAAAAAAAGAAATCCCTTTTTATCTTGTCACTATAAAATGAAATTAAAAAGCCTTTAAAACCTTTAAAACTGGCTTCTAGATGTGTTGATTTGATTCACATGCATTTATGAAATGGGACATTCGATGTGAGATTTAATAGCTGGTTAAGAAGAAGAAAAAAGATTATTATAAATGCTTATTATTTTATTTCCTTCTGCTGTGGCTTTGTTCAGGGAGCTTTCTTGCCTCGCTACCTGACTGCACACTGAATTTCATTGTTCAGTAATCCAGTCCAGCTGTTCCAGCTGTTAAATATTCAAGCAAATACTGGGTGTTTTTCTTAACAATTCATTTGTATTTTGTTACCTTCTTCCAGTGCAGATTAGCTACTGAATAACCAGGACTTGGAATAAGAGCTTGTAATTTTAGATACTTCCATATGTACTTGGCTTAACACATTATTTTTCCTCAAAGATTGCACTCATAGGTATTTCATATTAATATTTTTCTAAAGTCTTAACTTCTAGATACTTTTTAGATTTTAATATACAACAGGACTTTCAGCTAGTGTCTAATTGACACCATTCAGTTTCTGTTTTTCTATTGTTTGAACAGATTTCTCTAAAATAGTATTGCTTATTAATCTTGGGAACTGTTGAAATAGTGATGGATTTAAATTTTGTCTAGGAAATCACATGAATAGTGTGTTCAAAGCCTGAGGATTGAAAGTGCTTAGCATTTTTTTTTTTTTGTTAAGTTATATATTATATTCATGCTCTGCTGAAGCTGTAAAAGGTTTGGTGTTTGTTTGTTTTCATTTCTGATTAGTAATCCAAAATATTGTGCTGAGCAATTCTGATTTTTCTGTAAGAGTTTTGAAGAGAGTTACTTTTCTACAGTAGAGCTGTAGGAGTGCTGTGTTGTTGCATGGTGTCTTCTTTCCATGGCTATTTCGGTGTCTTTGAGTGATAGTATTTCCTTGGCTAGCACTAAATGCTGCTTCACTTCCAGCCAAACCAGGCAGCCTGGAGAGCCCTGTGGGACTGTGCAGCTTTTCTGCGTATCCTCAGTCTAAAAACTCTGAGCAGGTTCTAACTGCATTGTGTTTGCTACTGTGTAAATAATATGTGCAAACCGGGTCCTTCAGACAGCGTGGTGGCATGAAGATGGTCGCAAATTACAAAGGGTTGATTTGCTCAAACAATTCAGTTCAGGTTGAAGCAAAATTTGGATCATATTTAGAGAACACTTTTACTTAGAGAAAGAAAAAAACCTGGTTGTTCTGAGCTAAGAAAGCATTTTTCCTTTCCAGATTAAAATTGAATATTAGGAGGGAAGGCTATACCCCTCAAGAAGGAGATATTTTTCACAGATTTTTTTTGAGGTTTAGTAGGAAAGGCACCAAAGCTTGCATTTTCTCCTGTGTTTCCCATTACTTTGGGATTGCAGTAGTAACCAGGCATGTCATAAGCCTAAGTTTAAATTGGAGATTTTTAGCAGATGGTTTCTGGCAGAGTGCTCTAGACATAAGGTATTTTCATTTATGTTTAACTCCTACTGAAGTAGTATTAATTTTTTTACATATTCATTGCCTGAAAAGCTTAGGAATTTGTATAGGGCCTGTTGAAGAAGTCTTCAATTATTGACACGGAGATAGAATATTTGACTTATCAACAGAAATTAAAAGACAAATTCCTTTTCTTTCCCTTACTACTATTTTTTAGTTGGTTTGATTGTTAGGGTTTTATTTTTTTGTAAATTTCTTGTTTTTTTACGCTCGTCTGCTAAAAGCAGTCCTTGCAAAGGGTCTTTCTTTTGATGATCTGTGTGCATGTGCATCTTTTTGTTATCTGGATGTAACTGTGCCTTTAGATGTTCTCTCTAACACTGTGCCATTGGGAATCTGTGTCTGTAGTGAGTGCAGAAGACATGTCCTTTTTGAGGAAAGGCAACAGAGCTGTAGTCCCTAAGAACGTCCATTTTAATGGGGTACATGGCAGCAAAACCTGGGAATGCCAATTGGCTCCACTGATGTGCAGGAAGAGAGGGCTTTGACCCCAGCCCTGTCAGAGGCTGGTGTCCCCATTCTCATTATGGTCCCAGGCAATAGGAGATCAGAGTTTGCAGCACTGCCTTACATCTCCTCTTTATTTGCCTGCCCTCATGGCCAATACCAGCTATTTTTCACAGCAAATGGATTGCAAGGGGAGTCCTGTGCCTTTTGCCCAGTGCACCTTTGGCTGGTGGCATGGGGGAGAGAGGGCAGCTCTTGAGCAGATCTTCCTGTGCTGCTGGATACCAAAATTAATAGAGATATCTACCTTGGTGCTTTGCTTAACAATGCTGTTGTAGTTTGCTCGACAGAAGAGTTGCTTTTTGTTTGCTTCCACAGTAGTTTGGGTTTAGGAAAGAAAGGACTTAAAGGCAGTTATATTTTTTCAAGGCTGTTTTCAATCAGAGATCATGCAAAATATCCATCAGTGAGATTTATGTTATTTGTATAGCAAGGCAATGGAATTATCGTCAGTCTTGAGACTTGTCTTGCATCAATAGGGGAGGAAACCATTTGCTTGGTACAGTTCCTAGTGTAATTACCTAAATAATAGACTTCATACAGCCAGAAGAAAGAAAGAGCAAATAGTTTCTGCACTGCCTGTGACAGGGTAGTGTAGGAAACATATTGCAATGAGTGTAAGAAAGGCTGTGCTGGCTCAGACCCGGGGTCCGTCTGGCCCAGCAATCTGTCTTCTGTCCTGACCGTAAGCAGACACTTAGGAAAGAACAGGAAAAAGAGGAATAGATTCGTCTGTGATCCGAATTTAAGTCCTGGAATATTACCACTGACATTAAACATAGGGGTGGATTTCAGAGGCTCAGAGAAGTTCCTCCTGAAACTGAAAGGGATGGGATGCAGATGGGAAAGTGTCTTCCCTGTGTTCACTTTCCTCAGGCTCCTTCTAAAGTGGTTTGCTCAAAGAGTTGCAATAGGAATTATTTTCTTTGTAACCAGAAGTTGCCACTGATGCTTAGCAAAATGTTTTTGCAGCACTGTTGACAGTTGTGCTGCAAACCCTGATGTAAAGTCTCCCTGCTTTCAGAAGCCATTTTGTTCGCTGCGCTGATTAAATTTGCTTGGAGCAGGTTTAATTAAGGTGGTGTTGAAAACAGTCACTCGAGCCAGGGACTCGTGTGTGTTGGGGTGCCTGCATGCTATTAGCAATAGTTCAGTGGAATTAAAAAGGGAGGGCTTCACCTGGTTTCTTATTTGGCTCACTTGTTGAGGGAGGATTACTAGAGCCTCAATATTTATGTACCAATTTGTGTTATTGGTACTCACTCTGGCAGATTTCAGAGCATTTTGATTTACTTCCTAACAGGCATGACTTGCTTATTTAATGTAAGTATATAAATGGAAGGGAAGACTGCTGGATAAATGGAACAACAATTTAAAAAAAAGGATTGCTTGGTACCTTTTGTGTCATAAGAGAAGAGAAAATGCTAGAAAAGTTTCCAGTGCAGATGGGCTGTTTCCAGATGTGAATAAATATTTCTGCATTCCAGAGAAGTAGAGCTGTGGGTTGACCCCTGGCTCTGTGAATGGGCTGAATCAGCACCACAGATCCCTAAAGCTTGAGCTTTCTGAATATCTTCCAACCCGACAATACTACTGGGTAAGCTTCCACCTTCCCTTTGCCCAGTTTAATCTTTATAAATTACCTGAAAAATAGGATAATTTAAAATAGCAAAATATTCTTTCCTGGGTAAAGTCTGGAAGGCTGTTTTTATCTGTGCTGTTAAATCCATTAAGGTTGTTTGAGCTGCGACAGCTGGAAAGCAGAATATAGCCTTACGTGTGCTCTCAAATGGCAAAGACATTTGGAAATTTAGGCATTTGATTTCCTCCATGCTTGAAGGTGTCAGCCAGCCATGTATTTTTAGGTCAGGTGTGCATACACAGGCACAAAGGATCGCTATGGGCAGAAAGTGCATCTCCATAAGGATTTGTTAGAGGTAAAAATGGAAATGAGCTGCAGGTCATGCTCCAGATCTTTTTGATCTGTTTTCATGCTGTATGTTAAAAGAGGAGGACAAGTATTATTTGGCAGGTGACAGAGTGGCTGAGGCACCCTGTCCCTCAGGCTGGTTCCCAGCTGGTTGCAGCTTCTGGTGCTGCAGTGCTTCTCCAGTGTGCCAGACCAGCTCCCACATCCTGTGGAGAGCAGCCCCTGTTTTTGCTGGCTGGATGAGTGGAGTCAGCCTATGGAGATGTCCTGGGTGCCTCAGGCCAGGACACAATAAGCAGGGCAGTGTATAGCAAGGCTGAGGTCTGGGGAGTGGAAAAAGAAGAGCATCTCACCCTGTTCCCCAAACTATACCCAGAAAGAACTTTTTTTCTTCTTCTTTTTTTTTCCAAAATGCTCAACATGTTCAGAGCAAGCAGGTTCCTTGTGTGTGTACCTTTAGGTGACTGTGGGTGACAAACCTGGGGTCAGCTGTGATTTTCCTGTGGAACCATACCTGCTGTACAAACAGTTGCTGCAAGGACTTTGCTGAAGTTTATAGTGGGTGTATGTAGTTGCTAATTCAGTAATGCGGGAAGTATGTGCTCAGCTTTAAGCAGTTAGTGCTTGAACTGGTGTCGAAACACAGAACGGCAGAAGAATGCCAAGTTACTGGCCAGTTACCATGCAAACAAAAACATGTTATGAAATATGACATCTCGTTGGAACAGAGGCATGCTGTGTTGGGAGCATTGCTGGAAATTTGGAGATGTATATATGTAATTTCTTTGTTCGTGCCTGCATTGCATGGAAACGACCTGGAACTACACCATCACAAAACTGTGTAAAGTTAACAATCCCAGTACAGAAGCTCTGGTGCCCAAACAAGTGAGCATGCAGAAAGCTAACTCAGAAATCAAAACTGTAGCTCTTGGCTTTACAAGACAACTGCAGTGAATGTTAGAAATATGTGCTCTCTTGTGGGCCAGGTGTCAGGTTTGGAAAGTACAAGTTCTGTTCCATTTTAATGGACTTTTTGCAGGATCTGAAGTCATCCAGCCTGGAATATAGGTTATTATTTCTCCATATAGCTCACTTTCCTTTAAGTTAATATGGAGATTTCACTTAGATGTTCTGCTTGAGGCTAATGTAATCATTCTATTTGAAAGCAACCAACCACAGGCAAAATGGAAGTACAGAATGATACCATATTCTGTTTCACTGTCCCATCATTTGATGCAAGTTGAATTCTGCCAGGAGCAGTAGATTTGTAGTTGGTAATCTCTGTTTTGTCACTAATAAAAACATTTTATTATGAAAAAATTTAGATCCAGCTGCTCCTAAGAAATTCTGCTTCTCCAAGAGGCTGAGTTTCCTTTGGTATGAAATCTTCTTGTCCCCTCCTACCTTTTTTTATTTCTGATGCCCACTCTCCTTGTCATTGCAAGGAAACGACCCTCTGTCTCATGCAGCTCACATTCTTGAATTCACTGCCTGACTGATTAGCCAAGGACACGCACAGCCAAAGTATTGGGTGTGAAGCTCTGTTGCCAGACAGCTTGCTCAGAAACACTTCAGAGGAAAGTGGAGAGGGGGAAGAAACCCACTTGCCAGTTTAAGGACAAAGCTTATTTGCTATTAAAACTTCTCCCGTCAGCAGAAGCAATACTAGCTGCAAAGCTGCATTTGCATTTATAGTACAAATATGAAAAATGAACTCTACCACTAGCATGTCCTTAAAGAGATTATAAATCCACTCCCTTGACTAGTATGCAGTGCAGTGTTTTGATTGTTATATCTAGATGTGTTGCACTTGAAAGTGCAGTGTATGGTGTGCTTGCAAAGACACTGATACGAGGATTTTGCAGACAAAGTAATTTTACAGTGGAAAATCCTGTAATGAGAGCAACCCCACTAGTATGGGACTGCTGTGTTGTTTTATTGGATATCTGTAAAGTTTGGCATGTGGTGGGTTAATAATTAGATACTCTTTGTGTATAGTTCAAGTGAAGGCCACCAGCTATGACTTCACTTTGGCTGGGGTTTCCCTGTAATCCATTTAGCAAATTAAAGAGATTACTTTGATTGGTGCCATTATCTCCTATTCTCTTGCGGTTGAACCACTTAACCTGTGCTTAATTGAAAGAGATAGAGAGGGTACAGTAACAAATACAATCAAATGAAAGGGGCAATAGGATCTGTAGGCCAAACAAATGATCAGCACTAGGCTAACAATAGCAGATTAGAGGTGAGATCAATTAATTAGAAGCTATTGTAGGCGTTGGGTGGCTGCCAAGCTTTCTAATAGCCTAAGCCATCATGCAGTTCTGTTTAGGAGGATTTTAATGACTGGGAGTTGATGCGGTTATTTCAATAATTACCTGTTTTAATAATTACTTCATTAGAATATAAAATGTATTGTTCTGCAGGCTCTGTGGGAAAGACAGTTTTGTTACCAGTGCACCTGGACCAAGGGATGGGTACGTACCGGTGCCGATCACGCCCTCCAACATCCCTGGGCCAGAGCTGCCAGGACAAAGGTCACCGACTGCCTTGAGATCCCCAACCTCGTTCCAAGAGGTGCAGGCCACCTGTCTGTACGTGTTTCCAGAAGTGCTGCCTGCAGGCCTTTGGCTGGTGGGGGCTTTGAGAAACAGCTTGCCAGTTTTTGTTGTCTGCAGTGCTGTAAGTGTTCCCATTTCTGATCAGCACCCGAGGTTCCAGGTCATGGCTCTGAGCAGCCCTGGTGGGCCCAGGCTACACCCACTTGTGAATTAGCCAGAGCAGATAGGATAGGAGCAGACAGATAGGGGTAAGTAGTGGCTGGTAGAAGTGAGCAAGGCAGGAACATTTTCCATCTCTTAGGAGATGAGGAGTTGTTTCCCCCACTGGTGCAGGAGCATTAGGTGCAACCTGCTGGAAAGCATCAGTGCTCTGGTTTGACCCTCATCCCAGCTCTTGGGATAACCTAGCTCCATGCCTGGTATGTGTTCAAGTGAGCAAAGTTGTAAAGAACAAGCTTTGATCTCCTCAAATACTATGTTTTATTAGTACTTGTTGTCAATACAGGCATAGAGCAGTTGGTAAGGTAGTGTGCTTTTCATGTGCAGTAGCAAATAATTTGTTTAAGTGAACTTTCTTGGAGTCACTGAATTTAGTTTCAGAGGCAGTTGAAACTATAAGTTTGAAAAATTGTCTGGGAACAAGGAAATTGCTGTAAAATCTTTAAGAAAGGCTTTACTGATAAATACTTTTCTATACTTATATATGATGAATATGATGGCAAGTAGATTTACCCATAGCTGTGTATGTGGTACTTTTTGTATTTTTTTTTTTTTTTTTGCTACATGCTGAAGAAGACAAATGTCGCCTCTGGAGGTAAGGAAGTAATATGTAGATCTACAGAGCAGAATTTACCTGAAAGTCAATGTTTAAAATACAAACCTATTTTCTTCCATTCAAGAGGATTGTTGAGGGAGTAGAAAGGGAATTGGAGAATTTTTTCCAAGACATTGAAATGATTTAGGTGCAAAATTTCAGCAAACTTTTTTTGTGACTTTTTCAGGCTGGTGATTTTATCTGGATGGGAATTGTGCCAAGAAACTTAAATAAACATGCAATTTTATTGTAGCTTTAATTCTTGTTGTTGATGTTTCTGCAAAATGGTAAACTGGGTTCTTGTTTTGAGTGTGTGTATGAACAGGATTTGCTCTGAACTGGGATGCCAGATTCCCAGAGGATTAACATTCAAGGAAAACCTGTAATAGAATAATAGCAAGCACTACTCTGATTTTGAACAACACTGAGTAGCAGATGTACATAGAGATAAAGGAGAGAGCATAGACTCCAGGAAGTAGAAGTCGTGGTCATATCATTACTCTGTGATAATGAAGAAAATTAGAGTGTGGTATTTTGGTAGTGCTTGGTGAAGCTGCATGTTTGGATTTGTGAGTAAGTGCTCAAAACATCTTGGGATTTCCCAAACTATACAATCCTTCTGGAACACTGTGTCAATAATCTCCAGATGTGTGAGAGGATATCATGGAAATAGCCATCCTGTGCCCTTTTCTGTTTCTGATCTTGATCAGAAACATGCTTAAGATAAAGCCCATGCATATGATAAAGTAAAATAATTATTCAGTGTAGTTGAATTTATTATAACTTCAGGACAGATCAGCTTTATCCAAAGAGTGAATGAAATCACTCAATTTAATCCAAACTGCTTGTTCCTTCCTTCTAAGGGAGGAAGGTAGTCAGTAAAGAACTTGGTAACCCTAGATGGCCTTGGTTCAGCAGAGACACCAGAATGGCTGATGCACAAAACAGACACACTGAAGCTGGACTGTTGAAAGGAATAAGCAGTCAAACCCTTTTATCAAGTCTTTGTGGTATTGAAGTTTTCTTCGACATTTGACACTGGCCATATTAATTTTTGTGGTACAATACTGCTCAGGTTTTAATTATATATTTTTCGTAACTAACATCTATGTTTCTAGATCTATATGTTTCATCTATGTGAAGTAACATGCATGAATGATTAATTTTGGAGAATAGGATCTAAACCCCTTAGCTTGGATGAGGCAATTTCTTTTAAACGAGTAGGTTGAACAGGCATCAGAGCTAAATATCCTCTTACTCCAAGGGATACTAACCCCTCAGGGCAGGATTCAGGTCATTAGCAGGTCAGTTTAGGAAAGCATATACTGTTGCTGCCTCCATCCGTCCTGGCCTGAAGATAAACACAGGACTCCAGTTTCCATTGTTACCAGATCAGGAACCTTCATGGGCCATAACAGCAGCTTAACAATTGTTAAAATACATTTGTGAGTTTAAAAGCTTAGAGGTTTTATCAGTGATAGTAAACATAGAGGGCTTGGTGGGTTTACAGAGGAATGCATTAATCGAATCCTTTGTGCCCCATCAGAACTTTATAGGTAAATATCTACTTGCATACTCCAAGAGAAGTGTTCGTATGTAGAACAAATGACGCACCGTGGACTGGTAGGTTTAAGATTTATCAGCAAGCATTTAAGTTGGCTGCAGTCTAAGGTTACACACTAAAAGGACAAGTAATCTGGGCATACCAACTGTATGCCAATAAACTTGTTACTCAACACTATCCTATATTCATTTATATGCCATATGGGCTATAAGAAAGCTATTTAAGAATCTTTTGGAGGGCTTTAAGCTTTATTGTGACTTTTTTTCCAAAATCCCACTCTTGCAGAGTGAGGAGATATGCTTATTAAATAGCAAAACACCTTTAGAAATGACCTAAGAACTTTTCTCTTGCAAGGATTGATGTTATAACCTCCAAGTTTTAACTGGTGGGCACACCAAACCTCTAGTGCTCGCTGGTGGAGCCGAAAGTAGTTGTTAAAGTTCCACAACAACAAAGAAGCTAAATTCCCAGAGTTGTCCCTTTCTGCATATAGCAGGTAGATGGCCTCTTTCCCTGCCCTCATTGCTTTTCATGGAATTACAATGCACACCTTTAAAAAAGATCTTAACTGCATTGAAACTAAAACAGACCAAAAGTTACCAGGCAAAAGGAGGGGGATGTGTTCAGTAAATTAATTTACCATATACTGCAGCACCTTTCCACATGGATATTGCCACCCTTTTGTGCTAGCTTATATATATATATATACACCAGGTGTATGTATATTGAAGACCAAAATCTAGAATGCTGTATCCTGCAGAGAGACAGAAGGTAGAAAATGTAATTTTTTTTATATAGTTAGGGGATCGACATTAAGTGTTCTTTATCTTCACTGTTTAGAACCTCTAAGATATTTGGTGTTTCCTCAGGGATTTAGAAATCTAAAGTTCTAAAACACCAGGTCTAAAACTGGTGTTCTCTTACTTGGAGTGTCAGACCTTGTGTGACTCCATGTGCTCTCAGCAGCTCTTCCAGATGGGGGTGGGCATGCACATGCACAGGGATGTTGTCTAGAATGTGATTTTATTATTATTATTTCTTCCCAATTTTTTTTCTCCCTATTGACCTCTTCAGTCAAAAGGAGTACATTGGAGAAACACAAATTGAAATTTTTGTTAAAAACCCAAATCTGTTAGTAATCTGGGCTGAAATCCTACCCTGTGGACATCAGTGACGAAAATCCTATTACTTCAGCAGGGACTGGATTTCAGTCTTTGTGCTTTTTATGTTTATAAGATTCCTGGAAAAGCCAAGTTCAACACTAAAAACACATGCAAGGTATAAAAACAAAATACCGACATGCAGACTCTCAATAAAACAGGGTCTAATAAGTTACTGTCCAATCTGGATGACAGATATTGTGTAGTACTGTTTTAGCAGTCAAATCTGCCTTCATCATGCTTTGGAGCTAAAGCAGGAGATGGTCAAAATATTGCCAGTGATTTTAATGTAAAAAATAAATTACAGGAAGTTAAAAAATGTGTCAAGAAGGAGGCCTGAGACAGGGTTCAGCAGCAGAATGTAATGGATTTGATTGCTCCTGCTTTCCTTAGGAGGAGTCACTGTGTAAAGTATTTGGAGATAATCTGAGCAGAAGGGCCACAGCCAAAGCATTGTATTTCTTTTTCCAAGTCTCTGATGCAGAACATTCTTAGTTCCTTCACTACCCCTTGAATTCAAATCCTGGCTTTGTTAGTCCAAATAAAATATAAATCCAGGATATATTTCAGTCCCATCTGTATGTGCTGGGTGAAGTACAACAGGTGGAATCCATTTGCTGAATAATTACTAGGATGCAAACAATGAGGAGCTTTACAAGGAAGTCATCTCTCTTCATCACAGCTTTGGTGTTAAGGCCATATTTGTTCCTGATAATCAGCAAAATTTCAAAAGAGCAGTAATGAAATAACTTGGAGCCCTCTCCCCAAAAGCCATATGTTCAAACAACGAAAGATTTGCTGTCCTTTCAGCAAAAATTAGAACAAATCCTTTGAAGATTACCGCAATTATCCTCCCCTCCCCCTTTTAACCATAAGCAAGCTTTTGCAGCTTTCTGCTCTGACAGGGGGTTAGAAAGGGAAGTTCATTTCTGGGGAGGCTGAATTCTGGGTGCCTGACGTCAGAGCTCCTCCTGCTCATGCCTCCATCCTGCCCTCTTGAACTTGGTGGCAAAGCTCCTTTTCATTAACTTCAGCTGTATGAGGTCAGACCAACCTCAACCCCCAAGTCATCTGCCTCTGGAGAGACATTTGTATTGGCCTTAGCAAGAGGTAACCATTTATTCTCTTACACCTTTTAATGCCATCTCTGACTCTCACCTCTCTGTGTTGACAAGCTTTGGATTAAGCTGCCTTTGTGCATGGAATTTACTCCACCAACACCCACCTCATGCTGTGCTGCTGCCTTCTCAGCCTTTGGTGGCTCCAGATGCTTGGTGCCCCCCAATATCATCTTTGTTCTGCAGACACTAAATACACCTCGGGAACTGAAATCAGGCCTCGTTGGGTGCAACTTCAAGCAATAACTGAAAAAAAGTTTTAGTATTGGTTTTTGTATTTTTCATTGGTGATGAGTGAAATTTGATCCTGCCTGGGTGAGCCTAATGAATGTGATGGGTTTGTGCAGGATAGAGAAGCAAAACTGGTTGTTTCTCCTGGCAAGAGGTGGGAGTTGCTGGTTAAGGAATGTGGGCTGTGAATGGAGAGATTGTGGTAAGGGAAACTGGGGGACTGGCTTTGCCAAAGCTCCCCTGTCAGCTCGTACTACTGCTGTAAAGTGATGAGGAGCCATGCTTTAATTTCTCATTTTCCTTGTTCCCCTCTATTTTTTTTTTTAAATTTCAACAGTATGGTGGAAGATACTGATAAGTAAGGAAGCTTTGAGGCCCTGCCTTTTTCAAAATTTTTTAATTTGATTATATCATTGGTTTGTGAATTACGGATTCCTTTTTGATAAGGAATAAGGATGGCCAATNTAAGGAAGCTTTGAGGCCCTGCCTTTTTCAAAATTTGTTAATTTGAGTATATCATTGGTTTGTGAATTATGGATTCCTTTTTGATAAGGATGGCCAATGGGAAATTCCTTCTTGAATCAAGAAGTCACATAGAAATAATAGTTGTGGGTTTTTTTTTTCTTTTGTTAAATACAGTAAAAATAATATTTCTGATTCTTTTTTCTCTTTTCAAAATACTTTTTCAGTTTTGTATATTTGATACTCTATCTGTCAATGCCAAGATGCAACTAAGGAAAGACTGGCATCCTAAATATTCACTTGATTTGGTTTAGTTTGGTTTTAACTTGAAGCATGTACTGCCATGCAGATTTTCAATTTTTCCTCTTGGATTGATGTTTGGAGCATTGCATAAGTTGATAATTTCCTCTTCCAGGACTCTTGCTTCCACATAGATACCTGCTGTCAGAGTTTAGGCAGAACACCTGGTTTTATAAAGTAACATTTTAAAGTCCAGGTCTTGAATTGCCTGTAACCTATTGACACACAGAAGTATTTCATGTGACTTCAACATGATATGTTGTTTCTCAGTAACATGTTCTCTGGGTTTTTTGAGTTTTGTGACAAGGGGACTAATTATTATTGTTATTATTGTTATTATTGTTATTATTGCCATTTTAGTGTACACCTCCCTGCGCACATAGGTATCAGTTGTTGCAGAGTAAACGTTCTTCCTTGTGAATGTGTTGTATGTTTTGCAAAAAAACCCACCAGTAAATGACAACCCTGCAATGTGTTGGAATCCTGCTCACACGTAATTACCTGCTGAATAAGAAGTGGATTAGTAGCAGAGCCCAACAGAGCTGAAGCAGTTTGCTGCAATAAGATTTTTCAGGGTGTAAACCATTTGTGGGCAAAGACTGTGTAATAACTCTATCATGTTCCCGATAAATTCTGGAAAAGCCTTAAATCTGATCTTTAAGTTTGACAGATATGCTATATTTGTGTGGTGGTTTTTACCTACTGTAGCTCTGTGTCCTCTGAGTACAGCTAAGAAAAACCTGTGAGATTGTTAAATGGGAGCTTCACCTGCCAGTCTGTACTGCAAGATCTCTATAGCAACCAAACATAAATCAAGAAAATGGCCCCTTTTGTAAGTTGGTTAATAGGCACAACATGCTTCTTTAGAAAATCCAACTATTCTTTCAATAGACTTTGATTGAAAGTCAGCCTTTTCTACAGACACATTCACATTCACATCTAGTAGCAGCTTGTATGGCTGTCCAAGGTCTAATTTATTACCCTTTAAAGATTGGGCAAAGAAAAAATGGTTCTCGGAACAATGTTTACATTCAGAGGCATAAGCACAGTGCCACAAAAGAGCATCCTTTTGTTCTGATCCCAGAATATTAATCTTTAACCTACTTCTTATTTCAACTCCTCCTGCTTTTATTTGGTTAGCCACATTCTGCCCTTGTAATTGAAATCTTAACGATTTAATACCTTATTTATTAGTGGCACTAGCAGAACAGATCTCTCTGCTGTTGTTTTTTCCTAAATCTTGATGTATATTGATAAATTCCTTAGACTTTTCCGCTAGTACTGTGAGCTGACTCTTCTCCTGAAGAGGTTTCCAATGGCAGAGGCATACATTTTGGCTACTAGTGTTCCTGACAAAATTCTGGTGCGCTAACCAGGGTGTAATCTTCTTCCTACTTTATTTAGAGAGTTATGCACTGGGAGCATTTCTAACAGATATATTGTTTTCAGGCCCCCATAAATGCCAAAGGAAAACATGCAAGTGCAATACAGTAGAGGAGGAATTGGATGCCAAGGTGTGTTTATGTGAGATCTGGAGCTGACTCGATAACCAAATTGTACATTTTTCCTTCAAAGGGGAAGGAAAACTTTGCAATTCCCCATTTCTTTCTGGCTGTGGAGGAAAAATAAAAGTACATCTGGTTCAAATATATTGCAACAGGAATTATCCCGCTTACTTTCAACTGAGACAGGAAGCATGGGAGAAGTGGTTTTCAGGGAGCAGATAAATTAAATGCATTTAGCTTGGCGTGGGCTATTGCATATCCCTGAGCATAGGAGACATCTTCCCTGGATGGAGGCATAATGTGGATGGGAATGGAAAAGAGCCTTCAGGCACCTCATTCCTGACCAAAGTGGGAGGGATCAAGGGGCACCTCCTTACTTTGAAAGCAAACTGAAGAGAATTTGGAAGGTGGGGTGGGGGAAAAAAGTACTCTGCAAGAGCAAACTAGGGACTGTCTTTAGAAAAATCATTGAAACGCCCCTTATGGTTCTCCTGAGAAACAAAAATATGTAAAAATATTCTTTGCCTCAGAAGTGTTGCAGTGATCCACATATGGGTGCCAGGAGAACTGTGTGCATACAGATACAGATACAGATACAGATACAGATGGGTATGCACACGCACAGCACACATGACTGTTTGCATGCCTCAAGTAGGCTCACTGCTGCCTGCTTTAGATGGAGGCACAACACTTCATTTGAATCCTCATTTTACTTTTCTGTTAAAAAGTTGCCAAAATGGGCAAAGTTGTGTATGAAGCTGTTAGCTTGTTAGTGCTTTGTTCTGTGCCACTTTCCCTTTTGGCGTTAGTATGAGATGTCACCTGGGAGGATTCTTTGGCAAATGGTGCCAGCAGGCACAGTGTCGTCACTATGCCAAGTGCCAGAACAATTTTCACCCCTTTTGTTAACGTGCAAAAGTCTGGTAAGTGTATGTTACTTCATTGCATTAAAAAAACTACAGAATTACAGGATGAGTCAGGTTGGAAGAGACAACAGTGGATCACCTGGTCCAACCTCTCTGCTCAAGCAGGGCCATACTACAGCACATGGCACAGGATTGTGTCCAGGTGGTTCTTGAGTATCTCCAGTGAGGGAGACTCCACAACCTCTCAAGACAATCTGTTCCAGTGCACAGATTGTGCACTGTCACTCATACAGTAAAGAAGTTCTTCCTCATATTCAAGTGGAACTTCCTGTTTCTTCCTGCATCAGTTTCTTCCCATTGCCTCTTTTCCTATTGTTTGGCACAACTGAGAAGAGCCTGGCTTCATCCTCTTGACACGTTCCATGCAGACATTTGTATAAATTGGTATGGTTCCTTACAATTTTGTTTCATCTTGAAGCTGAAAATGCCCAGCTCCTGCAGCCTTTCTGCATAAGAGAGATGCTCCCATCCCCTGCTGAGCTTTGGTAGCCTTCCATTGGACCTTCTCCAGGAGCTCCTTGTCTCCTTGGTACTGGGAAGCCCAGAACTGGACACAGCACTCCAGAGGAGGCCTCACCAGAGCTAAGTAGAGGGGCAGGATCATGTCCCTTGCTCTGCTGGCAATGCCCTTTGTAATGTGCCCCAGGACACCATTGGCCTCCTTGGCCCCCAGGACGCACTGTTGGCTCATGGACAGCTTTTTGAACACCAGGACCCCCAGCTCCATCTTTGCAGTGCTGCTTTCCAGCAGGCCAGCCCCCAGCCTGTACTGGTGCATGGGGTTACTCTTCACCCAGGGCAGGACTCTGCATTTGCCATTGTGGAATTTCAGACCATTCTTCTCTGCCCATCTCCCCAGTGATATACAGTGTAAGTCCTGATGTTATTAACTGCATCAGTAATACTGTAGCTAACATTTGTTAGACTTCTGTCACCCCTCAGAGTGCAGTTGGTGAAATGGTGCAACCTACAGTCCCTTCTCCTTCCAAAAACCTGTGGAAATACATTAGCGCTGCTCACATTGCTTCACGTTCATCATAGGGAGATAGGTAGACTACTTCAGAGTAGTAGGCATATGGAGGATGTTTCTTGGCATGTTGAGGGGGCTTTCAGTTCAGCTCTGCTTTCATTTCAGCTCTGGTAGCCTGCCTGATACACATGGTGGTGGAGGAGGTGTCTGCTGTATACTTTAAAAACCCCTCAAAACCCCACAAAACTAACAAAGAAAAAACACTCAAAGCAAAAAAATGAAATAAACAAACAGCAAAACCCCACATCTTTCAGAAGTAGTCACAATTTTCAGAACCTTGGCAGATGCGTCTGCCTCCATACTCAGCATCAGAAATAATTTTGAAACATTCTTGGATTTACATATTAAACCCACCACCTCGCTCTACCTACGTGGTCTCTTGTGAGGACAGATATCACAGACCCGCGCGTGTTAGGGCAACCAGCTCCTGGCATGAAACTCCATTAAGTCAGCAGTTGACACATTCTGCATTTGTTTCTGCATTTTGTTTTGCCCTGTGGAGAGTGTGTTACAGCAGTCCAATTCCAAGTTGACAAAAATACGGATAAACTGTGACAAGGTTTGCGTGGAAGGGAATAGGTCGTGCCCTTTTCACCGGTCTTGAGCAGAGGGAAGTGCTCTTGGGCATGACCGCTCCATGGGTGCCCAGGAATAGTCTGCAACCTAATACACAGGTTTTAAATCTATTAGGAACTGACAAGTTGTTTTATTAATGGCAACGACATAATTTTCCCCAGCTTTTCCAATTTTTTCCAACTGCTTTCTTCTGTGCTGTTAACACTATCTTAGCCTCATCTTAGGCACAGGGGCTGAGTCCCACATTAGGAAGATGATATGAAAAAGGGGGTTTGAAAGCAAAGTGCGACCATAAAGCATTTCTGTTTCTTTTGTACTTCTGAAGCTTCCACTGAAAGTAATATTTTGTACCTAATTTTTTTTAATGTTCCCGCGTAGTCCCACATGTGGGATTAATTAGACAAGACAAATGGCTATGCGGAAACTCATCTCTTTCTGGGAGGTTTTTTTCTGATGTTGTCATCCCATTATTTCCACTTTTCAGTTGCTTGTTTGAATGACTGATAGACTCAATCGCTTCTTATGTTTGATAGGCAAATACAGCACTCCACTTTGCAGTGTGTGTGTGTATGTGTGTGTCTACAATAAACATTCATTTTTAATTTACTCTGTTTACCTTGAGGGACTGCCAAGAAGTGATTCAGATATTCCAGTGCAAAGGGTTTTTCTATTGTGATACAGGACAAAGGAATTTTGAGCATATGCTCTTTCTTCAAAGAAAAAAGAATATTATTTATTTGTGCAGCTACAAGAGGGCTGGTTTTCCTATGTAAACAGTCGCTTGATTTTGTTTGTCACACAGTCTACTAAATCTTTTATTCCTGTGTTTAAAAGGAAAAGTTTGCTGTGTAATGACAAAGAATTTCAGCACACAGTTCCAGCATTGCTGCCCTCCATGAGCTGTTGCATGGCGAATATTACAGGTTTCATCCATCCCATGCTGCCAGCAGTTTGCTTTGGAGTAAACGCTTTTCTAAGGGACTAATTCATGAAAAAAGCTCCTTTTGCAGCCCCGTTTGGTCCTGCAGCCAGCTGCATGTTGTACACATTGCTGTTACTTCAGAAAGCAGTGCTGGCCCAATGGCTGCCACTTGCATATGGGGACAGGCTGTCTGTCTAGCTGGTGATGTGGCTCACTGGACCTGCAGTGGCACTTGAGAAAGAGATACAGATTTAGAAACAGTTCCATAGCAAAATCGGTCTGAATCCAGATGGATGGATGGATGAGAGCTTAGAGAGAGGTCACCTGCCATGCTGGTGACAGTAGCCCTGTGTTAATGTGGAGTCTATTTGGTGGCTCAGACCAAAGTACATCTTTCCATCTTCAGCTAATTCTGAGCTATTTCCTTTAAAATTTGTTTTGGAGTGAGTTACTCTATACAGTTTGATGGCTTGAGGTTGGGTTTTTTGAGTGACAGGGATTCAAGCGGCTTGAGTTCACATGTCAGAAGAGCTTTTTCAGGGTGTTGCATTACGCCCTGGGATGCAGAGGGATGTTGTGCCATCCAGTGATTGGTATCACTGACGTCTGATGCCAATATTTACTAAGAGAGGAGATTGGCTGATGTTACATCTATGCTTGTATGACAGAGAGTGACAAAGGCATTGCATGGACTGAAAGATCTAACAGAGCAGAAAAACTTCATAATAAAATCATCTGATTAAAGACTTTCCCAATGAAAGAATTTACTATCATACAGTGGCAATAAAAATAACTCATAAACTGGAAAACAAAGTCAGCACCACAGCCTGTCCCATTAAAGTTCCTGGTATTGCAGTGTTCATGGATGTTATTCTGAAGTTTACATATGGGTTGATGATGATTAATGCTTATGTGATACAGCACTGTCTTCACACTCCAGCCTGCTTTTTCTCCTTTTCCTATGATTTATTGTCCCAGGAGGTGATATAACAGATTAGGGATGGTTAGCCAGTCTGCAGAAAGGATATCTCAGTGTATAGGATAATAGTTTTTTGAAAATGGATTAATTTCACCTTTATCTGTTTAAGCTCTATAAAACCTTTATTTGAATGGTGCATAGAGTTTTTACGAACTGTCCCTGAGCGTCTATTAAAAACATCATTATGATTTGTTCAGCATGATTAAGGAAGAAGTTCTCTCAGAAAATTAAAAAAAATCCTGTAAGGCCACAGCAGTCACAATTTAACATGCAACAAACAATGTGGTGGACGGAGAGGAATGATGACATGTCTTTTTTTTTAGATTTATTGAACCAAATTTTTATATGGAGTCTCCATTCTGGTAGGCATTCGAACAGAAGCTGAAGAATACAGATAATTTTGAAGGGAAGATTCTAAAATGTATGTAAGTTGAAGACATGGTAGTTATGTCACAGCCTAAGAGAACTGAGACTGAACTGCAAAAATCCAGCAGTCCAGTTTTGGTCTCTTTTTGTCATATGCTGAGATTTTGTAAGGCTGCAGTTCACAACTGTGATTTTGTTTGGAGACAGACTGCAATTTAGAGTCATATTTAGTAAACATTCCTTGGAGCATTTGCTTGGTAACAGTTGTCCTTAAGCTGGGAGGGAGATACCAGACAAATAAAACAAGGTGCAATTTTGATTTCTTCATATAAAATAGGAGTAAGTAAAATAAAAAATGCATTACTAAATTAATAAGGAAGCAATGACTTCCACATTTTGGTTGTAGATTCCTATGGGTTATTTGTTCAGCCAAGTATTAGCATATCCATAACACAGATTTCAAGTCTATTCTGTACTCAACAGGCAAGTAATTCATTGCCATTGCTATCATGGTTTCCTGGAGTTCAGTTAATCCCCTTTCTTTTTCTTTTAACGTAGCAAATTGCTGTAGATATAAGTAAAATAGAAACCTTTTTTGTAAATGCTGTCTCTTGGAAAATACCTTACAAGAATTTTCTTTGAAGGTTATGTATCCATCTTGTTCATCCTCCTATTTTAATGTGTTTCTATAATCTATATGACTATAATACCAGCTTTAAAAATACTTGGGTGTTTCTGGAGGTTGCATTGTTAGAGCCATGGTCAGCTAAGGTAAAAACTGAGGTCAGATTTGTAGATTTTTAGTTGCTACTGTCTGACACTGTTTCCTTGATGGTGGATGCAGAAAAGTTTAAAGCTTGATACTGTGTGAGAAAATCCCCAATGCAATGTGTTTGCTGCTGGAAGATATCAAGCACAGTTCTTTGGGCAAGACTAACTCCTCTGCTTGGAAGGAAAATGGTCCAGCTTTTGTTTGTTTGTACTTGTGTAGGAAATTGCTTTTTGTTCCAGTTCTAGGAGATACCAAGTAAAAAGCCCTTAGTTTGCTGTGTTGAAAAGTAAACTGACAGAGCCACAGATAGCTCAAAATATTTGCCATTTAAAAGGCCTGTGACAACAAATAGACCATAGAGATGAGCTGAGTGTAACAGCCATGGTGGAGAATGGAAAAACAGACAAAATAAAAAAGCTGAGAACTAGGCAATGCATATTTGCAGCAGGGAAATTTCCTTGCGTGTGTTTGCAGACTTGTGTGTGCGTTTCCGCATGCCTGTGCAAGATGGTTTCAGCGTCAGCCACTTCAGAGACCCAGTATTGAGACACCAATTCTGAATTTGTGGGCTCCACACACACATCCCTTTGCATTTACCATCGTCTTACCATCCTGGGAACAGAATACTTAAAGAGTGTAATATGTGTGTGAAAGAACAATATCATACGTGTGTGTGGTCTGTGTGGCAGAGCCTTGTCAGAGGTCTGTGCTGTGAGCTGACTTCGCCAAGCCTCTCACCAGCAGCAAGAATTTCCTCTCCTGACCTTATCCCACGGCTCTCCCTTCCTTTGCCCACTGCTCTAGAATCTCCAGGGCTTGCAAAAGCCAGATCTTCTCTCTCTGTAGTCCCTGTTGGGAGGAGGGTCAGCCTTGGTGCATTGGGTAGAGGTGGGAGGAACACACATAGTCCTTCCTTTGATCCCACAGACATTGGTAAGAAAACTGAAGCAGCCAGGGAGCAGGAGATCCCAGTGGCCCTACAGCTGGTAGGTGGTTGGGGCTGCTCGGAGCCAGAGCTGAGCAGGAGCTTTGTACACAGTACTGCAAGTCTTGCTGCATGTGCAGCAGGCACCAGGTAAAAGCTGAATTCTGCTTGACTTGAAAACAATAAAAAATAATAAGAAAAATGTGGAGATAACTCATGTCATTAGAAGTTAATTAGAGGAATGTGAGTAACATTACACCCACAGCTCTGGATGTGAAATGATACTAAAGCAGCTGTTTCACTCAGGGGACACATAGATGAGGACTAAGAACTGCTTAGTTAGGGAGAAATAACAGTAAGTTCAATATAAATTGCTACCAAAAATAAATTTATTGCAAATGTTTATTTTGCTTGATTGCCTTTGATATGTGCATACTTTTTAGGGAATGGAGAAGGAGTTGTCTGCAAGGAATTAGGCAAGTGACATAGTGAGGGAATTAGCCTCTGTTAGATCCCAGCCCTAATGGCTCCAGCTCCCTCTTGGTAGAAGCCCTCGCCCCACATCTGGCTGCCAACTCCGTCTCCTGCTTTTCATTAGTGCTCCAGCCTAAGTTGCTAGAAAGAGCGAGTGTGTAATGCATCCTCTGCCTCTCCTCGGGACGGAGCAGGGTTTAGTCCAAATGTGAAAAGCACTTATGGCCTGAAACTGCTTTTTTCCCCCCCTCTTCTTTCTTTTCGAGCAATCTATCTTTCGAGAGTTGTGTTGTGCAAAGGGAAAACCGAAAGGTGGGCGGCTAACAAGCGTGCAGGGAAAGTCGGAGCAAGTAGAGACGCGACGGACGAGGCGCTGCATTCATTTTCCTCTGTTTTTGCAGCGCTTGGCTGGCCCTGCCCTGTGTGAGAGACGGATTTGTTGACTCTGCAGCATGGGAAAGAGCCGACAACAGATTTACTACAGAGATGACTTAGCAGCCCCCTCTAAGTGTTATGAAAAGAGTTTAAAATGTTTATATTGGCCCCTCCGATGTACAATAAATTGTTATCCGAAACAATTGAGAATAAAAAAGGAAAAGTCATAATTGCCTCTCAGGAAATGCAGGGGCTGTTTCGGCGCGCAGGAGCGAGAGGGCGTTGGGTTTCATTGACTTGGTCTGGCTGGAAAGCAGCCTGCCCCACAGGAAGGCCGCGCATTCCTGTCCTCTCGGTGAACCTGCCTGAAAGGAATACAGGAGTTATTGGGTAATCAAGGCTTGTCAGCACCTTGGTTATGCAGCGTGGTTCAATCCGATAATGTGAATGGAACCTGTAATAGCGCTGATGAAAAGCACGCCAGTTTGAAAGGGGCCTTGAATGATTTTTTTGTTCATTTTCTGTTTACATGTAACGCGTTATTGATGTCGTTGCCTTCTAATGTGCCTGCTTGTTTCATAGAAAAACTGGGAATTATTCATTATTTTTAAAGAAGAGAGAGAGAGAAAGAGAGAGGGAGAGGAAGGAGGAGTGAAAGAAAGAATCCTGTTACGTGAAGAAAATTGCATTCGAATGCTGCGACTGAAACATATTGATTTTCTGGCACAGACTTTTTAGATTAAAAATGCCAATACTAAATCCTTTCATGACCTATAGTTCATATGAAGTTCACGTGTCATTTACTATTATTCTGGAAAAAGCAGAATCTTTAATGAAAACATAGTTTGAAGGAATGTCCTGCCATCCCGGCATTTGCATGCGATTGTAATAAGACTTGATTAAGAGCTAAACATGCTACTGAGGCGGAGGTTTAGGATGTTTTTTGTAAATTGAAGTCCATATATCTTTTTTAATTGCTTGCTTGTCTTTGCCCTCATCTTGAGCTTTATATCTCATTTCTTTTCCTTTGTTTTTCTTTATTTCGCTCATTCTTTATATTACGATAGGAGGCCAAAGAAACTCATTTTTCCCACTGCTAAGCACTAGGATCTTGCTTTAGATTTTATGGCATTCAGGGGATCAATGAGTCAAAATGCTATTTTGATCTGCAGTACAGCAAACATTTCTCGTATAAATTCCCAGAGATGACCCTGACTTCTCCAACTGTTTTTACCCCTTCTTAATAGAGACTTTAAAGGTACTGATGCCATGCTAGCGTCAGATTGGAAAATTTAAGGCCAAATCCCTGGCCCAGGTGATTTCAAACTGCTGGCTATTTCCTGCTGTTAACAGGGCTAAATTTCACTTACAATTTCTTTCAAGAGGCCTTCCTATTTGTGAGGGGGAGGTATTGCATTAGGAAGCTGCTGCGTATCTGCTGGCTTCAGCAATAGTGAATGAGGGACATGTTCATCTCACTCTGCTGCCCTGGCATTTTGGCTCATGCAGGCTTGTCCATATTATACTCAATGCTGGCTTCTGGGTGGGAATGTGCCTTCGCAGAGGGGCTCTTTTGCATTTTATCCTAAAACCACACAACCCCGTATCACCCGTGGCTGTAGTCATTGGAATGAGCATGGGAGCGCATATTTATCAATGATATGGCTTCAGCATGGTATGGGTCTGACTCAGGAAAGCAATCGAGCCCTTCCTTATTTAAAAAGGGGCAGAGGAAATCTGCGTGATAAACGTATTTACTTTTCCACAGGTTTGTTTGCCAGCGGCGCTGGCAGGAAGCGGCTGCTGGAATTCAGGCGGCCAGCTGCTTTGCTGGGGAGGCAGCGGGAAGGGCCTCGGCGCCCCGGGCCCTGGCAGGGGGGTCCTCTGGGAGAGCTGCCTCGCCCCAGCCTCCAGCACAGCCTGTGGAGAGAGGGCCCTGCTGGGCTCCGGGAAACTGGCCTCTTGGCTGTGGGTCATCCACTCCAGCAGGGAGACCTTCTCCCTGTGCAGGGAAGGGGCACCACCCAATGCCCTGGGAATGGGCAGGGCTCTTCGGCGCCACAACTTCCAGGGCTGAATTTAGAGAGAACCTAGAGAATACCTTATGGGCTTCTGTCTCTCTTTTAAAATATAAAACATCTTACACCTAGGCAAGATCAGTACACGGCCCTTTGTGAGCACTCTGTGTCACTAAACGTGTGTAATTGTCTTTATGTAGTTGAAACTGTGAGCTCTTTCCTGGCACCGCCTGTGCCATTCTGCCTCAGGGAGAGCATGGCCTTGGCATACCTCATTGTGGGCAGGCTCCTCTCCTGTGTGCAGTCAGCACTGTGCTGGAGATCCATGGCAGCAGTGGGACAGTGCCTGCCTGGCATGAGGTGTGGCTGGTGGGATGTGGCACTGGCCTTTACTGGGTGGCACATTCTGATCTAGAATGCCGTGGTGACCACCAGCTCTCTGAGCTGTCCTGGCCCCAGTCTGCCTGGGCAGCCCTCACCCCTGAGTACAGCCCACACTTTCTCTGCCTTGGGTCAAAGCGTGCCATACTACCTGGTTTTGTCACTGTTGCTTTCATCTCCCACTTCCATTTGTTCTCTTGGGGAGGACCAAGAAAGAAGGAGAGCCCCACTTGATCAGTTTATGCTCTTTGGATACACCCAGTAACACAGCAAGGTTTTTCTTGGCAGGACTCCAGTGGCTGCCAGAACTCCTGAGTGATCAGATGTCCTCACTGTGCACCACTTTCCATTTTGGCATTGTACTGTGGAAAATAGTTTCCCCCTTTGGAGGTGTCAGATAGAGGTAGCTTACTGACTGTAGCACTGGCAGAGGGGCAGAGCATAGCCCAGGACATAAAGTAAGCAGGAGTTGAGGTTCATCTGCATCTTGCCTGTGAGGCTCTGTCCTGCTTCAGACAAAACTTTACAGTGATTTGGTTAGATACACACCTCTCATGTCTCCTTTCTGTTCCTGTATCACTTGTGGGTGAACGTGAGAGTCGTAGGGAGCAACACGAGGCCAAAATGGGATGGGAGAGTAGCTGCCTTTCTCAGCTGCTTGTTACACAGCTCTGCTGGACTCCTGTGGTGTAAGGTTATCACAGAGGTTTGAATTCTTCTCATGATATATACAGATTTTTGGTGCTTGTTTACCAAAAAGAAAGTTATTTATTCAACAATGGATACAGTCCAAAATATTTACTTTCTCTCCCAAAACACACAGAGCTGGGAGCATTGTTCCCTTCTTGGTGGCACCACAGCAGCTCCCCTCAGTCAGAAACTGCAGAATAAAAACAAACAGGTCAGCTTACATTCAATAGGAATTAGGAAGAACATTTAAACCACCACTGAGCTTTCTTGCATTCAGCACACCTTTCACTGCTACAGCTCTTGTGCTGTGGAAGTAAAATATGAACACAGGGTTGGACAAGCAAACTTCTGCCTTACCTTGGTTAGGATGCCCTTATTTGCCTGAATGTATTTAACAGTTTGGAGCCAAAGCAAAATCTTGTTTTGAATTTGTAGTGAATAATGTGTACATTTTCTACTTATGTGAAGTCTCAGGAAAGGTGATGGCATGGCAACTAGAAACTGAAGTCTGTGTAGGTGCAGGGCAGGCAGCAGAAGTGCACCTTGGGCAGCATTGGTTTGCCTGTGAGCCTCCAGCTGGACGTGCTAGATTAATTCTAGAAACTGCAGAACTTCACTCAGTATCAGTCCTAATATTTGGCTTCCATGGGGAAAAAAAAAGGAAGTAAAGAAAGTGATGTAAATAAGCCTCTACAAACAGCTCTAGAACAACTGGAAAAGGGTATTTCCAGTATACATGTTTGCAGATCTAGCTAATAAGCCCCTTAGGAAATTATTTAAGTTAATAGTAGTTATTTTGGAATAATCACAGAAAATAATAGAGGACTAATAGTAATAGGTAAGAGCAGCTACTCTGGTAGCTGTGAGCATTGCATTCTTAAACATAATTTCTGTTTCTGGGAAGAGAAAAATAAACATAGAAAAATATTTCAAGGATAATGGAATTTGTGCAGAAAGCAACATGGTTTTATAAATACAAAGCAGCACATGTGAAGTTTGGGCATGACATATATCAGTTCTTCATACAGGTGGTGCCTGAGACCCCTCAATCTTCTTTCTCCTCTGCACCAGGCTGGCGGCAGGCATCTCCAGGAATCCCAGTGGTCTGAAGCGTGGAGCCTCCCTGTAAAAAAACCAATTGCTTTGTTTAACATGTAGTTGTTTTTAATACTTGGCAGAGCACTAATTCTGAAAAATGCTAAACTGTGTTCACAAGCATTTGAGATTGCTTCTTGGTCTGGGGCCAGAAAGTTACCAATGGCCCCTTTTGTGGGACTGTGCAGAGACATTGCGTCTGGAGGAGACAAGCAGACTTTGCCCTTTGTTGTCGCTCAGCCCAAAACTGAAAGCACCAGTAAGGTCTGGACATGTTATGAAATTTTACCAAAACTGTTAAAAGTGGTTGGAGGGAGTCTGAAGAACATACAAGGAATCCAAACAGATTAATCAGAGAGTGAGCTAGAAAGGAAGAGCACTATTTGAAAAACATAAGTAGGATGTAATACACTAGGAAAATATGGGAAATTCTTACATGATGGAAAGATAACATAACCAGTAATAATGGAAAAATAATATTTTAGTAGACAGTGGTTTATAAGCATAACATCTCCTCCATAGATAGGGCATGTTAAATTATCTGAAGTATAGAGAGGAGGTTCTGATTTTCCTCTGTTACTTGTTTATTCCAGGACAGTTATCATCCTCCCTAAATTTTATTTAAAGTTCACAGCAGTCTATGCAGCTAGTGCAGTTTTAGGTTAAGCATATTTTATCCATAATTGCTATATTTGGTTCTCAAGTTATTATTGTAGTTCCTTGGGGTACATTTAAATCCACCTTATTGTAATAGATTATGGAATATAGTGGCTAATGTGTCTAATGTAAAATAGATGACTATAATGATTTATGATCCAGCACTTCAGTTTTATTGAACATAAGGATCATTGTACTAAAATGGATGGTGTATTGCTGGTTTAGCATAAAATACTGAATAACATATTCAAGGAAATGAATGGATTGGCCAGTTCATAATATTCTGCCCCTTCAGCTGAGAGGTCTTTAATAAGCAAGAGTGTCATTACACTTGAAAATGTATGTGTAGGTAATCCATTATCCAGAACAATGACAGTGATCGGATGAAGCTCTTATTAAAGAAGGGCCCTCCTTGCAGGCAAATACAGAGCACTTCCCTGCCTGCGGGAAGCTGTGTCATGTTTCTGTTGTGTTAAAGTGCTTTAAGCAGTCTTTAGTGTTGTTGAATTTAAAAATTTCAGGTTTGGGTGGGGGTTATAAGGTGCTTTTAAAGGTGGAAAGTAATGACAGTAGGCTCTGGTTTGCATGGCCTCATGCTGAGGTGTGTGTTTGCTGGTTGTACCTGTAAGTTACATTTTTCAGCTTCTCATTTTTATCTCACTTGAAGGCCAATACAAATTACACCTTTGCAGGCACCTTACTTCTGTTTACATCAAGCTTTGGCAGTATTGTCTCCTACTAAATGTCAGTAAGATTGATGAATGTCACAACGGGTGATACCACTGGGAGTTTTGCCGGAACAGCTTGCCTCAGTGCCACCAGCAATGCTTGCTTTTGGACAATCACAGCCAGAAATGTCCTGACTTAAACCCTTGACTTCCTGGGGTTTAGCTTAAAATCTTTCACTCTTTGACCTCAGAAAGGAAGAAATTTTTTATTAGTAAGAGGGAAAATTAATACGAGTCATAACACAGAATACTTGAAATTTTATCTGTCTATTAAAGCGTGTCTTTAAAAATAAGGAAACAAAGCTAAAATTATGAAAAAATACATAGAACAGAAAAGGTGTTTTAAAATACATATTCAAAGGTAACTGCTAGAGGAATGTAGATGATTGTGTACTTGATTTTCACATTTTCTTACAATCAGAATAGGATATCAGGTTGTAAAAGACTAGCTTTCAGGAATGTGCTTATGATAATTTGTAGTAAAAATCACATCTTGTTATGTAATGGAGAGAGGAAAAAAAAATATGTTTTGGGGATATTATCCTGGAATAACTCCACATCCATTTTCTTAATAGTGCTTGGATAAAGCTGAAAGACACAAACTATTAAAAAAGCGTATTTGTATTCATTATACCCATTCTAAAAATGAATTAAGAACTCCTCTTGATATAATTACAGCTTAAACTATTAAAATAAACATGATCAAAGTACAGTAGTTTTGTTATAGCACTTGCAGACAAGTCATCTCCCCATTTAAACAAGACCTCACCAGCATTTTGAGTGGGAAGGAGTTTGTTGCTGTTTTGTCATCAATTACAAGCTTTTCCTGTCAGTGAGCACATCCTTTGGCAGACATGCAGGGAGAGTTTTAAAACAATTCAAAATTACTTTGGCAAAAACTGAAGAAGCACCTACAGTTGCAAAAACACATCTGCAAAATTTTTGTGTATCCAAAAGTGTTCAGGCCGGCTTTGACATGTAATTGGATCTTGTTTTACAGTCAAGCCATTTCAAGTTTTTTAGTTTCTTACATCTTAGTGTTTTAAGTAGATCAGTCATACCAGCACTCTTAGAAAATCCTAAGCTAACTGCAGCTGTGCCTCTAATGAAGGCACAAATTGCACCGATAGCTATGGTGGGCTGATCTGGCTTCTTCTAGTCTTAATTTTTCTACATATATATATAGTTTTGGTGGTAACAAAGTTAGTGATACTCCTTTGCTGAAGCCTGCCATCAAAGTTTCCTTGCTACCCTAAACTTCTAGATGGTAAGGTGTATGTTTTGAACAAGAAAAGTAGTTGGACAACATGTTAGCTCTTTGTTCACTCCAAGCTCAAGTTTCTTCTCAGTATCATTGCAGTAGGATAGCGTGTGAGCCTCTGTTTTAGTGGCCTAGGCAGGCTTGAGCAGTGGTGCCTAAAGAGCTCCTAAGACTAAGCATGCTGGAGCAGCGTCCTGCTGCCTGCTCCTGCTGCTTGTGTTGCAGCTCACATCCCCAGTGTGGGGATGAAGCAGCCCCTTGCTGGCCTCATGACCTGCTACAGCTGCTGTCACCACGCGGGGACTTCTGCAACGTGTTGACTAAGGCCACATAAGCTGACGCAGGATGGTGTCCAGAGCTGCTGCCATGCCGGCTGTGCCCCTACTGATTCCTGGGAGGTGAGCAAGGTGGCACTGCTGGGATGTGGCTGCTGAGGGAGAGTTGGGCCCCAGCTCGCCCCATTGCCCCCTGTGTTTGAGCACAGGCCCATCCCACAGCGAGGGTGCAGATGTGTTTTATCACCTATCCCCGCATGCAACCCCCCTGCCCATCGCCAGGACCCGTCATGGAGAAGAATAACTCAGTCTATGAAGCCGAATTATGTCTCTCCCTGTTTCTGAAAGCCCTTTGAGTCTTTCCTTTGCCATGGACATCTGGTTTTCACATCACAGTTACTTCAGCCCATAAGCTTCCACAAGAATTTTAAATAAAATATCACTACTAACCAGATCCATGGGGGAAAGCAGTGGCTTTGCTCACAAATAGGCACATTGTTGAGACTGGAGAAAAAGGGGGTTCTTTCATTCACACTGGGTTACATCACTGAGCGCCAGCCAAATGGTGGAAAATAGCGAGAGCTGTTATAGGAACAAGTTTATGTGCTGCAAATGCAGGAAACATCATTGCTAATGGTGCACATCTGATGTGTATTCAGGCCTTGGCTGTAGCATTTCAGGAGTAGGAGATGGGCCAAGTGATGGCCTGGGAGCTGTGGGCATCACATCACAGGAAGGTGGTGGTGGCCCTCAGGTATGGCAGGGAGGTCTTGTGGGTTAACAGGGGCTTTCCTGCACCTCTGCAAAAGCATATGTGAATGTCTGGATTTATTGCACCCAGTTTTAGACATCTCTAAAACTTATCCACTAACTCATTACCGTAAACCCCCTTGACAGGCAGTGAACAAGCACTTCCAGAGTGACTGTCTAGACAGGATGATACTGAGGTATGCTTATAAATACCTACTAAATGTAGAAAGAGCCTTGATTGACTAACTGAGAAATAGACATCCAACTTCTAGATGCTGAAATTAGGCCAGATACTGTCTCTTCTTTTAGCTCGCCTTGTGCCTCTTTGTGTGTATCTTGCAAGTCTCAGTAAGTGTGTGCAGAATAAATTAAAAGGTCTGTAAACTGCCTCTGCACATATTTATGATTTTAAAATAGTAACAAGGTCCTGCCGTAGGAAAATTTTGTTAAATCCCTGCTTAGTGAAGATCAGTGACAGCCTAAGCACATATGTCTCCAGATACATATATATGCATATCTATCTATCTATAAAAAACTCCATGTCTTTATATTTTTGTAAGAAAATTCCCCTGTTAGCATGATTTGCTGAATGCATTCTACATTTATTCTTCTGAATGAGTACAACAAAAAAAAGTAGACTTAAAGAAAGAAAATAAACATTTTCTGGTACATGAGAAACTTTATCACCCCAAGGTTTGTCAAAGGATGGGGAACATTCTTCTCTATCTGAACGTGGATACAGTACTTAGGTGTAGGATTTCTCAAAACAGAAAGACTTTTATACTGTATAGAATCAGCGTAAAAAATGAAAATAAATTTAGTGACTTATTGTTTGCATTAAATGTGAGATCATTTCTGTGGTGTGTACATCCAGCCTTTTTGAAATTGAGTAAGATTTATGCACGGATTTCCATGGTGTTTTACAGAAACTTTTTGTTGCAAAACATGCATTTGACTGTCTCTGATGATATAGAGTATTCCTGCCAAGTGCTCAGTTTTTCTTCACATACTTGCATGGTTTATGTGTGTATGTGCAATGATATGTGCAAGTTATGAGCTCTGTATTATGTAAAATCATGTATGTATAGATATATACACACATGCACACCTACCTGTGTGTGCACAAAACAATGAAAGGTGGAGATTATTGTCTTATTTCCAGGTCAGTTTTCTACCTCTCAACAAGCAGAAACTATCTCTTCTTGCGACAGGAAATATTGTCACCGAGTGGGGACTGCACTGGCCGTGTGCTGCCAAGAGCTACCTTCCCTCTCTAATTTCTGTGGAAAGAAGTCACACCTCTTCTGATACCTTGTCCTGGTAGCACTCCTGCTCCAGCACCCGTCGGCCACAGAGGGACAGAGTGGCAGGGAGTGTTGTTGGTCTGAGCTCAGCTTGCCCACCCTGCTTTACAACTTCACAATATCAACTGGATTTTGTAAAGTTACACACAGCAATTTCTCAGATTATGCCACTCAGGATTTCATGCACTTTTTGCACTTGCATTTGCAGAGGTTTCTTTTCAGAACAGAGCATTTCCCACCATGCTCAGACCAGGCAAGTAAAACCTGCATAATGCAGCATGCATGGTTAAAATTCCCTCACAGGTTCAGAGGGCAGAGGAGAGCTTCATCTCTCCACAGTGCTTTTCTCTTCCTATGTAGCCTTACTTGAGGCTGGTAGAATGTTCAAATTGGTTTACAAATAGAAAGCCCAGCCGGGTCTTTTCCAGGCTGTGGAGCCCAGTGTGTAGATGGAGTTAAACAGTTTCGCATTCCTGAAGAGAACAAGAATGTTTCCACAGTGGAATTTGCTCTGTATGAATTACAGGAGTTTATTTTTTCAGGATGAACTCCTTGGACGTTTTTTTTCTTTCTTTGCTTGTTTTTTTAAAGAGGAGATGATATGCTATGAAAATATCTACTGTAGTAACTAATGGTGTTGTTATGAAGGCGTGATTGGGAAAATTTGGGTTAAAAAGTCCATGTGGTATTGAGGAGGGACACAAAGAAATTTTTCATGTTTCATGTTTTTCACGTTTCAGTGTTTTCTCCACATTTCTGTGTGCAGAGTAAGCTGTGGTAAGCTCACACAGTTGTGTCGTGCATTGGTTGCTGCCAGATACTTCCTATCAGTATTTCCTGGGGAGCAGGAAACGATGATGCTGCATGGGGCACATCTCTGACCAAACATGCCTGTTACTGAGGCTCTGCCAGTGAAGAGATTCTGTGTCACTGAGGTTCCTGAAATGCTTTTTCCAAGCAGAGTTTACTTTGGGTTTAGAAATAGGACAAGAAGCACTACATGAAGCTAAATATTAATTTTGTTGCTTTTCTGGCAAGAAGGCCAAGGAAACACTGGGAGTTGTACTATTCCATCATGCAACATTAGCTGCATGTCACGTGATTATGTGTGGAGGGAATTTTTATTATCTTTTAATTTAAGCTAGAAGGGTAGGATTGAGTTTTGCCCTTAAACAAGTTCTCGGCTCCCTGTGGGTCTCAGTGGGAGGTTTGTCTGCCCATCCATTGGCAGAAATCACTTACAGCTTTGGAGTTTCCACACAGAGACATGCTCCTGTGAGGTCCCTCACTCGAGCTTTGGGGACTGGCCTTATCTCACAGCATCTTTTGCAGATGAATTAATCAGCCTAATCTCTACCATAGGGTACACATGGATACAAAAAAGCAGCTGATGTGAATTTTTTGTCACAGTTAAAAGGTTCATGTAGTCACGCTGAAGTTCTGTTTGGCTTGACACATCCTAGAGATGGTATTAATCTGATACATGCTACTGATGTCTTAAGGATGAGTGGTCACTCAGAAAGACTTCAATTCTCTTGGTCAAGGAAGCTGGAAACTTATTAGTGGCACCGGCTCCAGTTCAGGTGTCTTGGCTCATCCACAGGAGGACTTTCTCCTTTCAGACATGGTTGCCAGACATCTGGGAGATAAGAAGAGTAGGACAGGACAAAGAAACTGCAGCAACACATGGGAGGCAGGGACTACTCTGAACTTGTGTAAGAAATGGCACACTGTCCTTTGCCAGGGATGGCAAAGGTGACAAGAGCTCTGGGCCACAGAACCAGTTTTTTAACTCATCTAAGTAATATAGGCCCTTTGTAGATGTTCCATCTTCTTTTCTGCTCAGCAAGAAGTATAGAAAAGCTGTCTTGACCTTCTTCTAAAAGAAGAAAAATCTTTGAAGGAAATAAGCTTAAATAAACTTTAAAAGGAATTCAGGAAGTCCTTCTTTAGAGATTTGTGTATCACATGTGGCATTAGCCCATGTATTTCACTGCTGTGCTGCAGTGAAGGACTTCCTATGCTGTCTTTTTAACTAGACCAATATACTGCTTACATGGACAGAAAAAGTGAGTTATATTCTGCATCATCATCTCTTCCACATTAAATCTAATATATATTTCAAGGCAGTGGCAGAAAAAGTGGAGTTGTAAGCTACCCCCTCTGTCTTTTTTTATTTTTTACATCTTGAATGTGACATGACCTATCCTAGATACACAAAAAATGAAATTAATGAATTGCACAGGTTGTGTGAGACAAGCTTTGATCTACAGAGGCAACACAATATGAACATTGGATTTTGCTGTATTAGACATTAAAACACAGTCCTAATCAGAAACCCTAATCAAAAAGCTTATGGTGAATATTAGCTTCTATTCCAGAGTAGCAAATGCTTTACATTTCATCATAGAATCAAATGATCCATAGAAGCTATTTTTTTTATATGCTGTATTTTCACTAGGTTAGGTTATTTTATATGCATTACTTGATAACAGCCTGTTTCATAAATCCACTGTCTAGAGCTAGTGATTTTTTTAAGCAAAACCAAGAAGTGGGCTCAGCACTTCCCACACATTAAAACTGGAACAATTGAAATTTTATGCAGTAGAGGACTGGAAGTGTGTTGTGCAACAGGAGAATGAGTGTTAGCTGGAAGAGGACATGGAGAGGGGAGGCTGAAAGAGCCAGGGGTGTTTAGTCTAGCAGAGTGCAGGCTGGGCAGTGTCATGGTGTATGCTGAGTTCCCCAGAAGGGAAGGCTGCTACAGGGGAAGGTGATTAGCTACACCTAGGGACAGTGTGTGCACAGGAGTATTCTCGGAATGCACAGATCTGAAAATGAATTCAGTTTGTAGAGGAAAGGAGGCTTTGCTGGCCATCAGAGGAGGGAGGTTTCAGAGCAGCCTCCCAAAATTACCTGCAGGCACATAACGTGATGTCATTTGTGTTTTGTGATTGGACTTCAATAACACAGTTTTGTGGAAAGATGATGATTGGGGTCTATAATCTGGCATGTCCTCTACCTTCCTGCAAATCCATGAGCCCTTTGATGATCCACTTGATTATGGCACATGCAAACGTGTTTTTTCACTGAAGACCTAAAGTTCACTGAAAGAAGCAAAGTCATTGATCTGTACTATTTTTGAGGAATATGCTAGTCTTTGCTCCACAAATAGGAGGAGGAGGAGGCACAGATGGTGGGGGGAGGTGCCTTCTGCTCATTGCCACTGACAAGGCAGTGTAGGAGAGGGCATCTGTGTGTTATATCCACGTTTATTGTGCCAATGATGGACATTTCCTGTTGCCACTACATTTCTTCTGAGAGATTGTGCCCCTTCATGGCTTAGGATTGGTTTGTTCTTTGGTGGCTTACACACAACACAGAAACACTCAGAAGACTGGTAAGACTGAAGGATTCTCCTAACCATTGGTGTTGCACAAGTGCCATTCATGAAAGTGCGACTGGTCCACCACTGCATGCCTGTGTTTGCCAGGGACATGTAGATATATCCAGGCATACTCATCAATATCCTTCTCTTCGTGATTCCATGTGGTTTTTCTGAACTGAACTGAACTGAATGGCCTGAATTATGGTACTCATAACCTCAAGGTTAATGATAGTACTTGTGATGATGGAAGTATTTTGGTTTTTTCCCTTCTGTACCACAGACCGCTCAGGGAGAGAGAAAAAAACACTCAGGCCTTATTAAATCACTCATGGACCTGGTGTTAGCATGTCTCACCCCTGTGTATTGTAGTGTTCCCAGGGCTGTAGGCAGATGAAAGCACCATAAGTAACATCCAAATCCTCTGGCTCAAACACAAATGTAGGGATGCATGGAAGAGTAAAGAAGCATTTTGACAGATGTGGTAGCACTGGAGGTTCTCAGCTTTTAGGATTTAGATAAAAATCTCATTTTAAAAAATAAAAGGTATGCTCAGTAATTTTGGTTAGGGAACCAAGCCACGTATACAAATAGAACTATGGTCTTCGTTTTTACAAGAAACTGTCCAAGGATCCTTCGGTGATGCAATGTGGTGTACCATTCAGGCTATGCAGTGAATCCTGTTTCTGTCATCAGAAAGTGCTGCAGAACATTTGACTCTGTCACCATAGGCTTAGAAGTGTCTCTCTTCCCTTGACTGGACAAATAACACTGAGTTTCTAGAGTCAACTGAAGCTACATCATACACACATAAGGTGGACATCTAGAGATGGGCACAGGCAGAATGAAAGGAGATGTGAAATTCTGCAGAACAGAAAATATTCAACATGCCAGGTACCACTGCACTTGCAGGGCAGTGTTTTATCATGGGGGCTGCTTTTACTGCATGTGGGATGAGAATACAGGAATTAGGGAACATTGTGATGGATCGATTTCAATTGCATATGCCACAAATACTGGATTAAAAAATCAGACTATAGCATTTCTACCCAAATGTTTCATGAGTTCCAGTTATTTACATAATTTCATGAAAAGCAGGGGAAATAAAGAGGTTCTCAAATGCACAGTAATTCTAAGGTAATCTGAACAGTATAAAAATAATAAGCAAAGATGTGTAGGGGTAAAACACTAACCATATTTGTTCTCAGTAATTTTTGCAGAGTGTATGGCAATTTTCAAAACAGGCAGACAGCTACCAACATTTTTCTTCAAAAGGGCAGAATTTGACTTTTACCCTTTACAAGAGCATTGAGTCGCCTGTCTGAGGAATCTTCATTTTGCCTGCAATCAGAAGGGGCACTGTGTGGACTAATGTTGATGTCATTTCTCAGCTGAAGCTAGTTCTGTCTAAAATATCAGGGCCCAGACAACTTTACAGCAGCAGAGCAAATGAAAATACCTAGTTCTGTTTGTAACTTCTCAACTGTATTCACACTTTGGATGCCAGTTTTTACAAATAATTTCTAGATACTGCAAGAAAAACATTCTCTGTAAAGGTCAAACACTGGACGAAGCCTGTTTGGCATCATATGCGTGATTCCATACGTTCACATGTACAGTGACCCAAATTTAACCTTGGCCAAAGATAGTAAAGCACTGTCAGAGTCAGTACTTGCACAAGGATTGCCTTTGACATGGTATTTCCTAGATCATTGCAACCTATGGGAGCTGCTAATTATCTGTGGATAACCAGAAAGGTAATACCTGTAATTTCCTTATCACCCCAGGCCGTCTACTCACAGTTGTAGTGTGTTAGTATGAGATGCCAGTGTTGTGCAATGTGGGTAAAATCTACAGTGACAAATGACTTATGAGCCATTTTCAAGGTGACATTTTGATCAGGGAGCTTGTGCCAAGTGTTTTCTATTAAGCATTTCATTTCACTGCATGGTTAATCAGCAAAAGATTCCTTCAAAAATCCATTATGTCATATGTCATATGTAATATGTCAGGATCATTTCTCCTTGCTCAAAATGAAGGAGGGACAACAAATGCTTGAAAAATAGCAAGTCTTATTTCTGCTTAAAAGTTAAAAAAAAAGGACAAAATAGACATGTAGCTTTGCTTCTGACTTTGTTTAAAAGCTATCTAGATGAGAAACCAAAAATGTAAAAGTTTACACAGCTTGATATGTTATTCATTATGCAAATACTTTCAAAAGCAATGCTAGCCTGTGTAGTGTTATGATATTTGATAAAATCAGTATTAACTATATGTGTCTTTTGAAGTTGTAATAAGTCTGGGTCATTTTATACAACTGCAAAGACATCTTGGAATACAGATCAAATCCACAGCATGTTTTCCTTTCTTAGCAAACCCTTTTCTACATTTAGAAGGCTCAAGTACTAAGATGACCCGCAAGCTTGTATCAGAATAGATCTTTCTTTTTCCTTTCTGTAAATGAAAAATGAATTTTATATATGCTTACCAACAATATGCTTCTCTTTTAGTCAGGGTCAGCATAGATTCAGTTTTAAATGTGCTTGAACCTTGTTCTTGGCTAGTTGATTCTGACAGGGCTACACATGTATCTTGTTTACTTAAGGCAGGAGGTAGTCTAAAACTCGGTTTCCTCTTACTGACCATCGCAGTAAGATGTCTAAATGGTTTTCAACTTGCCAGCTTTTAGCTCAGGCTGAACTCCTTTGAAATCTTCAAGGACTCTACAATCCATAGATTCATTTACAGTCCTCACTTCTGGTTTGAACGCCACTAACTGTGAAGTAATGAACAGCTGGGCAGACTGGCAAAGCACCCTTGTGAAATAGGCACACAAAATAATCTGTTTTGAGCCTCACCCATCCTACTGGGTGGTAACTGCCCCAAAAGGACAGAAAAGCTTATGTCTCTTCTACGTCAGAAAATCCCAGTTAGATACGTAGAAGTTTTTTGGGACTATCAATTAGAGGTACCAAAATGTGAATAATTTCTTAATGTCTTTCCATGCCCAAAGTAAAGAAATAGGCATAGACTCCTGAAACAATCTTAACACAAAATAAAAATAAAATTCCTATAAAGACTCTGGTGAGGCTCAGGCATATATTAGGAAAACAGCCTGATAGTTTCCATGTGTCAGTCACAAAGATCTGCAAATAGACTGTGACACACTTTTCTGGCTTAAACACTTCCATAGACTATTGGCATTGGTACTGGTCTTGAGAGAAGAGGCCTGGACAGAACCAGGTGCTTCCCAGCAGTAGTCCAACCTCACTGCTGAAAGTGCATTATGTTTTAAACCTGTTGCTGGAAGTTGTCTGCTCTCATTTATGTTCTTCATATATCACCTTTTCCCTGTTGTCCCCTGACAGTCATTGCCTCTGAGATCTGTTAATGATGCAACTGAGAAACCCTTGAACTTCCCCAGTTTAATTTTTAGTGCCAAGCTTTGTCAGGTTGAGCGATGAGGTGAAGACATTCACATGCTGCAGCAAACAAGCGTCTACCATAAACACTTCCTCTATGCACCCAGTTCTTCACCTGGACAACTGAAAGTGGAAAAATCAAGAAGTATGCAAATCCTTTGTACAAAGAGTATGATGCTAGAGATTTCTTTTGAGTCTCTTTTAACCATGAATTATTTTCACCATGAGAACCACCAGTAGATGATTTGAAACAGTTTTATAACTCTCCTTCAAGACTGGGCATGATGGGGCTCTGGTCTAGTGGAAGGTTCCCTGCCCATGACAGAAGGGTTGGAACTAGACGATCTTTACAATCCCTTCCAACCCAAACCATTCTGTAAGTCTCTGATTCTGTGCCACACGAACTCCATGAGATCTTGATTCTGTACAGAGGAGCTATTACAGAACTCCTTACTTTCTTCTGTGGGATGAGGGTTTACTTTGGCATCAAACCAAATGGATGGACAATCACCATGAGCAGTGTGTCCATTTATATTATAACCAGCCTTTTTGCTGAACCCTTGTCAGAAATTTATTTCAGTGGAGACTTCGGTGGTCAGACGCAGTTTGTAATGAAGCTTCTGCTTCTCAGTGTTTATCCATTCTGAAGAGGGTCAAGTAGTGCATGGGATCTCTCCCACAGGGCATGGAACTGCTTTTCTGCAGTATCCTACCTCCCTCTGAAACCACTTTCTGTTCTATTCCCTGAAAATATCCTGTAACACAGAGTCCCTAAGTCTTTGCTTTCTGAGTACATAGACCCTTTGAGCAGTATCCTCAGCTAGAAATTCAGTCAGATTTTGCTCCCTTTGCTTTGCAGTTGGAGAGGACAGGACTGACCAGGTGTATTTATGCAGGTTGTATTGTCCTGACTCTGGCTTTAAGTTGGGAGGATCAGGAGCAAAACTGCACCACAGCAGAGAGAGATACCTAGGGAAAGGACTGCTCTTATCAAGAAAATCCTTGTTCCAGTTATGCTATTTGAGAAACTTTGTTGACAGTCTTTGTGGAGCTGGTTTGAAGTGATTTGAGGGCTGGCTGGGAGAACCCACACTGATATTGCAGTTGCTATAAGGAACCTTATACAAGCCCTTAAGGTTCATAGAAATAGTGTCCAGATTTTTCCTGGAAAAAATAAAAGTTAAACGCCAAATAAGAAACAAGTAGGAGGACAATGGCCAGCAGGGAGGAAATTCAGTGGGACTTTTTTTTGTTCCCTCTTGACTGTTTTTTACCTACCAACAAAAGTGCCTACAGCACATGTCTTCTTGTTTTGCAAATTACCCTAAACTATGCATTCATACTCTAACAATTTGTTTCTTCCTCATAAATGAAGGCACATTTATGTTTTCATGCTTTGATAAAGCCGTTACTGTAATTTTTTTGCAAACCCCCTTGCTAAGGTACCTTAATTGATGCAGGTGATAATACTGTCTGAGCCTGGCAGGGTGAATCAGAAATCTTACCACAGTCTGTGAAAGTAAGTAGCAATTCGCCTTCCTCCCCACTGGGCAGTAAGTAGGAAAACATACACTCACATACACCAAAATGTTCTTTCCTTAATATCCTTGTCTCTGGTCTCAAGGATAAGATTTGTTTGTTTCCAAATATGTTCCTGTGCTGCTCATAAAAACACTGTCAGAGCAGTATTTGTATGATACATTTGACAGGAACAAATACTGCGCATACTTGATCCATTTAATCTGTTCAAGAGGCTGACTTGGGAAGTGCTGTGCCTTCAAAAGCCCTGATCACTTTAGGAGATGCCAGAAAAAAACCAAACATTGGCAGTATAGGCAGTTGTGTTTGAAGTTTAGGGGTGCCATTTCAGCAAGAGGAATGAGAGACAGGTTTCTCTAGGAAGGAAAAGAGAGTGGTTGTTGAGAAGGTAAAATAAAAGAAAACAGGGAATTGAGGAGCTGCTCTGTGTATATAATGATGGATTATTACTGCTTTTTCTGGCTATAAGCAAGACTTTTCCCAAGTGTGGGGGAGAGTGGGGAGTGAGCAGTTTGACAGGGCAGTAAGATCACTTAACAGTAGAAAAGAGATTCTCAGTTAGCTTTGCCAGACAAGGATGAAATAAGGAGTATGGCTAGGCACAAAGCTCCTTTTACTAGATCAAACATCAGTGAGCTACTCTTTTATTACTTGTAAGTCAACATAAAAGTGTAAGGACATTTACTGCATTGACCAGTGCTTCTCACCAAATAGTATGGGCTGAAGTATGTGAGGACTGTGCCACCAGGACAAGATTTTAGGTATGAAGAGAACAGATGGACGTATTAGTGCTCATGTCCTTCCTTAGGGGAAAATATGATGTCCTCATTAAGTTACTGCTATCTATATTTCTTAATTACTGTGTACTCATTATATAGGCTGTTATTACTGACCATTTATACAAGAATATCTTAGAAGCAGTGTTAATCTTTCAGACATGAATTCATTTTGAATTCAGTGAGCTAGTTTTGATTTCTTCAAGTAATTATTTTTAAATTGTAGTCAGATTGTTGAAAACATCTTCTGTGATTCATGTGATTATTTTTTATTCCATCATGTTTTTTTCTTTCTCTTGGAACACTAATGCTGGTATTACTGTTTTTGCTAGCAATTGTTGGTTCTTTCCCACATGTCTGGAACTGATTTTGTTCTCCGTGTTTTTAATGGAGCTGGAGTGAATGAAGCTCTTTGTTTAGCTTTCTTTCTGTGCCTCAATATCATTAGGTGTCTGAAAAATGTAGAGCTTCTGTGGCACTTCACAAACATTAACACTGACCATGCCCAGCTTTGCAGGAATTTCAATGTTGGCTTTTGCCTTTACCTGGCACATAACTCAGGCTTGATCCAGCTGTGTTTCAAAACCTCTGGGTATCTAATAGAACCATGTGGCCCTTTTGCACATGCCTATGTAACCAGCATCCTCACTAACATCACCACTCACATTTTTGGTGTCTACTCCGTATCTGCTGCTCTCCTATTGCTGCTTTCCCAATAGCTTTGTCACAGTAAGCAAGACTCAGAAGGCAAGTATTCCCCCTCTCTGCCTGTCCGTTCTTCCACCCTGCAGTGTACCTCTTGGATGACACAGTTTCTAAAAATCACATTTAAAAATAGAAGTGTATTAATAAATCTTTTTTATTAGGGGAAACACATTCAATCATGTAGAATCTGAAAGCTCAGTGCTTGCCAAATAACTGTGTTGCACTCAATTCCTTGGCACCAAAACCCTAAGATGAAGGCTGCCTTCTGCAGATTGCTGGATGGTGTGCTGGGAGGAGCTGGTGTTACTGGCTGGGTAGCATTTGCTGTGGTAGTCGTTGAATTCTGGACCTTTTTCAGTGACACGTGCTGAGGTGCCTCTTCCTATATCATCCTTCTCTTCCATCTCTTCTCCTATCATGCTTTCCACTGCCCTCTCCCCTCTTCCTTGTACTTGTCCACTCTGTGATCCTTTACCCGCTCGAGCCTTTCTGTTGCCTGATCTTTCCTACTACACTGCTTTCTTTAGCTTTATTTTTCCAGGGCCTCTTGCGTCCCAGGGACAGCTCCACTGGCACAGGTGGTTGGGTCTGTCCACCTTAGGTCACTATAGCTGCAGCAGCTCTTGGTTGCATCTGGCAAGTGCCAGAAAAATTCCTTCTATTTCCATAGTAACAGTCGGAATTAGAGGAGAAGCTATGTTTTGTAATGCTCTAGTTCTGCCTGGTCCTGTTGGGACTGCAACTGTGTGAGTCTAAATGGTTGTCTTCCATAAATAAACCCCTTTTGAACCTTGCTGGTTGGTATCCCAGGGACTGTGGGCATCTGAGTCCTGTCATGAGATGGCTGTTAGGGCACTTGTCTGTCCTTCCAGCCACAGCTGTTCTGGACGATTTCTCTGGAGTGCTGAGAAGGGCATGGTAGTGATTGTCCTCTGCCTTGGCTGGAGGAAGCAGCGTGTTTCTTCTGCCACTTTCTTTTCTCTAGTCATGCTTTTCTGCAAATACTGTCTTGAGCATTTATCAACTGCACTAAAATTAATCAAATTTTCTGAATTGATTCATTTACTTATGACTGAGTGGCAGTCTACATTCTTGCTGGATTTGGTGTTAATCAGGTTGTTGCTCATTCCCATTGCATTGGTGCAAGTGCTGTGGTTGTGCTTGGATCTTTTTTTGCTTCTTCATGTTATTTTAATTTGAATTAGATATTATGGTTGAAGGCTAAATTTTTACTTCAGATCTTTTGCTTTGACCAGGTTATTCTGTCCAGTGAAGTAATGAGTTCTGTATTTTAGAGTATTGTTTGAAGACTGTTCTTGGTCATTTCCTCTCCTTGCTACGCTGGTCTTTCTCCATGTTGCCATGTCAAGCCATGGTAGGGTTCCTGGGAAGATCTCACAAAGCTCTAACTCCAACCACCCCAGCCTGGCTGTGTCCTGCAGGTATTCAGTGCTCATGGCAAAGCTGTGATCATGCCCCTCGAAATGGTCAGTGGTATCCATGAGGCCATAGGGAATGCTTTCATTCTCTCTGCAATCATGAGCTGTTCTGGATGGTCCTGCTGCTCTGACGCTGTGCCTCGGCTGCAGAATCCTTGCTGTGGTTGCCTGACATAAACCTTTGTGCTGTGCTGTGCTTCATTTCTTTGCTTTCTTCCTTGTGTGTATATTCTAGAGTTTTCTTAATGGACTTTTTCCCCACAAACACTTGAGAAGACTGGCGGCTGAAGGGCTGTTTGGACTTTTTGAGTAATGTTGTTATGAGCTTGGCTATACTCTCCCATAGTAAAAAACTTCTGTTCACTGTGTTTAAAGGCTTGGGGCTGCTGGGGAACATCTGATTTATTAATGGCCTCTTTTCAGCTTCCTCCTCATCTTAAGAAGATATAAGCAGGTAATTAGCTAGTTGCCAAGAAAATAGTGGAAATAAACCTTAGAATTTCTCCTTATAAAATTATTTATTTAACAGTTTTGTTCTGACATGTGTGCTTTATGTTTTAATCATCTGTCTGTGGCTGTGAAACAGGCCAGGTCTCTTCATCTTCTGGTGTTAGTTTTCAGAGGACTATTACTACATGGTTTTGTTTTTTGTTGCTGCATTTGAGTGTTTATGTTGGCTTTCTGGCAGATGCTTAATTGGATTGTAACTGATTTTACACTAAAGACTGATGTCCCATTTTCTTTTAGTCCTATCTGGATTACTCTGGTTTCTGAAAGGAATCAATATTCAGAAAAGTATTGAACTCTTTTACTGTGGCTTTCCTTCAGGGATGTTGCTTACATTTGATTATTAGTTGCCCAGGGTGATGGAGGTGTTCAGGTACCTTGAATAATGGCTCTGTTCCTGTTATGGTTGCTGTTTGGAACTTGAGTTCTGATGTCTGCAGATATTTCCACCTGAATGCTGATAAAAAGGAAAAAGGCTAGCAGCTGTTGTCAGGACTCTTCCAAGTGCCTTCCATTTCCTTTCATCCTTCCTGATCATTTCCTTTGATGGTAATTCTACTTTTCCAGTTTCCAAAACTCATAATCTCAAAGTCCTTTTTCAGTCTGAGCCTTCTTCAGAAGCTGGTGTTAATCAGATTATTTGTGAAACATCCTTATTATCACCCCGGTAACCTTTATAGGTATTGAATGACCTGTACCAGGAACTTACACAAGGTACGCAACTCTCTTGAATTATCCTCTGTTACCTGCAGGCAGTCGTACTTCGGCTTCACTCAAGCATTTTCTGTTTGTACAGATCTCATTTGTCTTTCAGATCATCAGAGTCTCTAAGCATCTTTCTCCTCTGCTGAAACAGACACAATAGTGTTTGAAGAAAAAGATTAATGTCTGTAACTCATCACTTGCCACTTTTATTCACTGTTAGAGCAAGAATTGACCAAAAAGAAAAATCTCTTTCTTAAAAGCAGAACCTGGAAAGACCTTTGTTTGAGTAGCTGAAGACTTATATTTACAATCATACTCCCCAGGGAAGGCCAGAGGGATTTACAGTAAATATCAGGGTTTGCATCCAGAACTGCTGACAAACCAGCTTCCTTTTGATAGATGGATTCATTATCACTTTCTAATTACAAGCAGATTTCCATGTGTGTTCACCATGTTATAAATGAAACCTGTCCATTGTTGTACAGTGATGGCCTCTGGGTCAGCCGTAAGGGATCTATAGCTCCTCTTCTGTCATTGGACCAAATTAATCAGATGTATTTTTAACAGATAACCTTTACAAAAGTGACTGATTAATCACTTGGTAATGCAGACTGCTATCAAGTTCATCATCTCCAAATAAAGGAAGGAACTCAGCAAGACTACAATATGTCAAATGCATCAGTCTCAGTGTGTTAAAATACTTTCAGGTCCAGATGCTACTCTTTTAAAAGGATAGAAATCTGCTACATCAAACATAGATGTTTTCCTGCATCTGTGGGTCAGATTCTGTGCTCAGATGAAGGCTTTCTAGTTATGCAGGCTTGCTGTCAAATTGTAGGCCCATGCATGTACATCTAAGGACAGAATTTGATCACTACAAAGTAATACAATTTCTACCAGATTCTGTCATTTGATTTTTTTAGAACTGTGATTTTTAAGAGCATATTGAAAGCTGTATATATCAGTGAAACACAGTCAGTCTTCATCTAATCCTATACCCAGTGATAGATTTAAGAGTGATTTTCTATGTTCCAGTCACTACTTTTGAAGATAAAACAGCCTGTCTTTTAATTTCGTATTGAAGAATATGCTTGACATCTCTCAAACTGAGATTAGGTTAGCAAAGGCATACCCTCGCTTATGCTGCAAAATGAAACAAGTTCCTAATTGTCAAAAGATTAATCCTTGGCAGTCATCCAGGGCAATATTTGCTGTAGCAACTTGGTATCCATCACAGTTACAGACCAAAGGTCTTGTCATCTATGTATTCCTCGCAGCAGAGCCGAAGCAGGGCAGCACAGCCTCGCTACCCTGGGCTGTTAGTCTCTGGGAAACTCTATCCATTCCTCAATTAGTGCCCTCATGGGGGTCACAGTCTTTGATGACTGAGCTATTTCTAAAGACTGAAATATAAAGCTCAGTCATAAAAAAAAAAAAAAAAAAAAAAGAAAAAGAAAAAAAAATTGGTGTAGAGGTTTCTTCTTGTGCATTGCAGTGTTCCGTGTTAGAGGTTTTTGCATTTACTAGAAGTTTGGTCCATCAATACTAATAACAATAATATTAGAGAAATAGGAGGCTTTTTTTACTGTGAATATTGCCATTACCTGCAGTTGATACTGCTTAAATGGGCTAATTTTTAATTTTATTTTTATTTAACTCACTTGGTACTGAACAGCCAAGCTGCCATAGCACCATCTTCATCTACCAGCATGGCCAGTCCTGATTTTGAATACTGTCTTTTTCCTTTGGAAATTCGTGGGAAGAGCAGAAACAGGGGCAAGACTTTGTTGTCCTGCAAGTGTAACAGAAGAAAAGGTCAGTATTAGAAATGCCTCGTATAAATTAGCAAAGGTAGCTGCCCTAATTCTTCTTCTCTTAATGTAGCTAAAATGCACACAAAACCACAGAACCTCCTGCCCCCATATCCTTCCTTCTGCGCGAGCCACTTATGCTGTGTTTTGAGTGATTGCTTCAGTGTAGCTTTAGAAAATTCTTCAAAGGAAGTTTTATATCCCTTATTCATCACAGAAATTATGATTCAGAAAAAGGTCTAATTTGGTTTGGTGTTTGTCATTGCTAGTGCTGCATACCCTTTGACTTTTCACACTGCTAGCTGCAGGAAACTGCCCACATATTTGCATGGCAGGAGGAAAAATGGAAAAAAATTAAATCTGCTGTACATTGAAAATTTGGGGCAGGGAGTGGGAGAGATACTTTAAAAATTGGGTGCAGCTTTGTTTCCTTTGACTCCCATTTTGCACTGCTGTGGTTAACAGGACTGTGGGGTGCGGGTAGGATCAGGACTTGATCCCTCACTGATGAGTCTCTGCCCATTTAGTGCTTTATAGGCCCAAGGGAAAGGGACAAATTGATGGAGTGTTCTGGCATGCTGCAGTCTATATTTGGATCCCTAATTTAAAGCTGACAGATGTATAAAATCCTATGTAGCCAGAAAACTCCCTAGTGAGGACACAGCTGCATATATCGATGAATCAAAGTTACTCTTGTTAAGGCTGGCATTAATTTATATGGGGCAAATTCCCTCCAGATCTGGTCGTGTAATATCACCGAGAGTAGTTTGGGCTTGTTCCACCCTGCAAACCCTGTGCTTTTTGGATATGAATGGAGAAGACTTGTAAATCCGAAGCACTGCTCTTCTCGGTTGCTGGGTGAATGCCATCATACCCTCATTTAGATGTGGCAGCTGTTGTCAGTTACTTAATCTCATAAATAAAATAAAGCCAAATTTCCACAAACTGAATCCGCCTCTATCGCACGGCCTCCTGCAATGCCTTAAATGAAGTGTGTATTTTTGTTTCTCAGGAATCTCCCTTTATAACCCACTATACTGCTTGATTATTTCCTCTATGTCGTACAGGAAACGGTAAGTGATTAATAACCTGCCTCAGTTTCACTTTCCCCTCTTGCTGCAGCCTTGTTAAATAATGTGACCCACAGATGTCTGAGCAAAACAATCCATTGCTTCAGTGACAGATGCTGTTGGGGCTTGCTCAGTGAAAGTGAGCTACCACAGGCAGAGGAGCTCAGGTATTCCTGCTACTTTTATCACCTCTTTTTTCTTTTGCATAAATTTTGAGCATGCTGAAAACTCTTAACAAAGCATAACATAACCCACTCTGGAGAACAGTCTGGGGTGAGTACTAGTCCCAGAGGCTCAAGAGGGAGCTAGGAAGCAGACTTGTTGAAGAAAGGCAGATTTGGCACTAAAAATTGGCATTCACTGGCTGTAGAAATGTTGAGAGGGATGTTATGTGCACCATATATGTCAGTGCTTGCTTGCTTCTTCCTTTACTAAAAACAAGATAATGGAAAACAAAGCCTCTGCATGTAAACAAATGAAAACTCTCTGTCAAAGTTAATTATATCATATATGTCACCCTTTGCAAATTTTAACATTGTCTGGAGTGAATGAGTGGTAGAAATTAAAATCTCAGAAGCAGTTTTACTAGGATTTAGTTTAAGGCTGGTGTATGGGGATAGCTGTCAAGAGAAACTTTCCAGTAGTAACACTCACTGAATGGGGAAGATTCAGGCTGTCATTTTCATAGAGCACAAGTGCATACCGAGCCAAATTACAAGCTGATTGAATCTTTAAAGTATTGCTAATCGTTTCTACAGTCAGTCCATAATACACTCTTCAACCGTAGGCTAATGCCCGGGAGTCAGCTGGGCTCATAGCTGGAGAGTGGCGGCGGCAGCACGGGTGTGTCGCATGTGTCAGGCGGGCTAATGGAGGGGTGTCACCCGAGCGTCCGCCAGATCTTTGTTTTCCTGGGTGGCTTTTACTAAAGGCATGTTTGAGCAGTAGGGAAGAGCGGAGTTGTGTTATATATGGTAGCAGCAGAAGTGTGAAATTGTGCTACCTAAAGAAGTATGACTAAGTGGTGATGCTGGCCACTCCTTTTTATGGCAAATCAGAAAATGAAGCAGAACACACATGCACACATATTACTCATAGTAGCTAGTTTGATCCAAGATAGGGAATTCTACATTTGAATTCACTGTGTGGGGAGTGAAATGGTTATTTAAAATTTAGATACCACCTGGAGAAACCTAGAAAATAGTTTAGAGGCTCAGTAATTAACCTGTTTAGCAAAGAATTAACCAGGGCCCCAACTGCTGGGGAATCTGCAAGGATTTCTGCTGTTGGGGAGAGTGTGTGTGTGTGTGTGTGCTTGTACCTTTTCCACCATTACTATTTCAGGAAATTTCCACTGCTGCTCACAATATCAGTGCATATCAGCATGCCATTCATAAGCCTTTTGTTTCCCATCAAATTTCTTTAAAATAGCAAGAAGGGAAAAAAGGGTTGTGAAAAGGAGAAACTGAGATATAATTCTGCAGTCGATAGGAAGAACTGCAGTGTTTTGCAAACCCACAGTTCATACAATACAGTGCTTAATATAAGTAGCAAAGGTCTTTCTCTCTTGTTTCCAAAAGGTTGAGAGTTTGTTTATATGTCCTTAGCTCAAGGGAATGGAGGATGTCCTGCTTCTCTGCTCCCTCCTTTCACCCTTACCTTAAGGTGCACCATTATCTTGCAGTAATGAAATCTGAAAACAATGGTGAAGAGTTAACATCAAGGACTTCAGCAAAACCGCCGACAAAATACCCCACAATCCTGCTCTAAAGAGGTTTCTATAGAACATCTGAGTTAAGCATGGCAATTACAAAGAAGCTCAAGTGGTCTTTGCTTGAAATTGCAAATGTACCACATTGCATTATCACAAGAATTCGCATGCAAGAACAGTTTGCAGATGGTTTGCATTGGCATACTTTATGTAAACGCTCCAGGGAACAGATGGCATCATGGGTTCTTGTGGCAAATGTGAATTTATAGCACTCACAACATGCTAAATTTTTTTGCCTGTAGCTGAAAAGCAACAAAAATGAAGTGGAAACTCAGCCCTGTAAATCAGTTTGCTAGTGTCTTTTCCATTGTCGCTATGGATAGCATTTAGTTTAGTCTTTATTGTGAAATTTGGGTTCTTTTATTTGCCATCTACTTGCAATTGGGTGTGAGTGCATGTGGCATGTGTGTATGTTTATTTGAGTATGCATATGCAGCTTTTAAATTAATAGACTGATATTGTATAAAGAACAGGAAGTTGAGATCTCACCCATCATTTAATCCAAAGCTTTTGAATTTTTGATCCAAAATTGAATTCAGATAAGTCTAATTTTCTGTTAACGCATAGATTGAGTAAATAATCTGACTTTAAGTAAATATTGGCAAATATTGTTAGAAGGGGTAAAATGTGATTTACTGACCTCTCAGTCATTTTGCACATATATATGTAGTGAGATGAGCATCAGGGCACATTAGTATAAAAAGTAACAGCTCCTTCTCATTTAGACACAAGTTGGAATTTGAACATCTCCTGTAAAGAGGAGGAGTTATTTAAGAAGCAAGACCTGGGAGAGAGGGAGGAGGAACTGTATAAACAAGAAAGTGATACACTGAATTTGTTTGGAACTATTATATTGAACTTAGAATATAATTATTATTGCAGTATATTCCCTAATTATTTAGATGCTTGTAAAAATTGATTTTATGTAAACACAGCTTGTTCTAAAACAGCCAGGTCTTTGCAGTAAACGTAAGTTGTTTAAAATTTATTGACCTGTCGTTCACATGTGTTACTTTACTAGCACTTAATGGTCTGTTTAGATAGTCTTGGTGTGTATGAACTCCCAGTGCGCTACTCCAAGCACCACACGTTGACAGGTAGCTGCCATGTAGATAAAATAAGGGGCCCTACTCCAAAGCATACAGGGACACACAATCATTAGTTATTTTCTAATCTAAAGCAGGGATTTCCTTGGCAGCCAGAGGAAAAGAATCGTTCTGCTTTTGCATTATCTCTGCAGCTGAGCTCGGCCCTAAGTCCTGAACCAATATGCAGAAAGGCCAAAAGCAAACAAGCAGGAAACCCAGCTTTCCACCAAATGGAGTTGATTTAAGGAGCCTGAGCTTTGAGGGTTTCTTTTTGAATGGGTCATGTAGACAGTCGCTGAGATTAGAAGCCTTCAGACTCTCAGGAAAGATTTAAGACTGATAATAGAAATGTAAATTACTTTTGTAGTAGATAGAGATCACCTTAAAAACTTGATTGTGTTAAAACTTTCTGCAGTGTTTTTTCATCCTGTATATAAAGAAAGCTGTCCAAAACCAAAAACTAAAACAACAAAAAGTGCTCCTTCTCATGGTACTTATTTTCCTCTGTCTCAAATGTGATTTATGCCCTTTTTCTTAACTTCTAAGGCTGCCATGTATTTTGTGAGTTGATACTGCTTTTTAAAATTAAGGTCTCAGAAAAAAAAATATGCTAATTATAGGATCAGACTAGCCCTCAAGTCACTGACCAAACTTTGCTACTCTCTTTCCACCTATATTAGACTGAGTCTCTCTTGGCACCTTTGGTTTTTCGTGTTGTAATTGTGGATCAGCAGCATAGGTACCTTAATTAGATGCAAGTAGGGGCTACATCCCTAAAATTCACTGCTGGAGTGGATCTGTCCTGCCCGACTCAGTCATTATCAGAGTGCTTCTGAACCATAAATACTTGGCACATAAAAAGATATTTATCTTAGCTTTAAATGTTTGGTTTGAAAATACTGGCCCAAATTCATACTAATACTACATCATATTATCTGAAAGACTACTATGGCCCTGAAGATTCAGCAGTGAATTTTTTATAGGAAAACGAGTTTATGTCAGTGTTTAAATATTTTGTGGGGTTTTAAAGTAAAGAATATATTATGTTACCATTTTCTTGCATAAATGCTGTTACAGAGTTGTTCTTCTGCCTCCGTTTCAGGTCAAATTTGGCTATATTTGACCAGCAACAATTTGGAGTAACTATTATTTCCAATGGATTTACGTCTGTGTGTCTTTTTGTGACGTCTACAGTATGGATAAGAAAAATCAGTATCAGGTTTTGTTTGCTGTGGCAGTAAAGATGTTTGTACACCTACTTTTCCAGCTACACTGACTTCTCTATAGACTGAGCAATCCCAGCATCCCTAACTCTTAAAAAGCAACCGGAACTCACAGCTGTTAAATCCCTCACTCCAGTGACATGAACTTGGCTTTGAAGGCATGAATTTAAAGCATAGTTATGGAAAATGCTTTATATACATTTTTTTTCCTCATATAACTCTGTCTAGGCTCTTTTCTCCTAACACAGGATTGCAAATTTTGTTACTAGCCATCTATTAAAATTGACAATTAGAACAATATATAAACAATTAAACAAGTAGGCCGTCTTTTGCCTGACATATTTGAACATAGTTTATCAACAATGGAAATATCATGTAAACCCAACAGATTACATATTTTGAGATCAGAATTGAATTCACAGAAATGCTTAAAAAACCTGTTCTGCTCAATAACTCCATCTTATTCCTCTGCAAAATATGTCAATTTTGTGCTAAAGTGTCGTATTTCTTTCATAGTTTTTGCCCTAGGAACAGCATGATTAGCTCAGGAGGGTGTTTTAGCCTAGATTGTCAACCTCTAGTACTGTCTGGTTTTAAATGGTTCTATTTAGTGATAAAGTATTTGCTGTCAGCCCTGTTCACTCAGAGGTGGTCTCATTTTAATGTGCTGAACATGAACAAACCCTGTTGAAGATAAGGAAGCTGCAGTAGCACTGTGCTTCTGACAGATTAAGGTCTAGAGATTTTGCTGTTAAAAATCCCCTTTACAGAAAGCTGCACAGTCATGTCTCATGCCAGCTTCTCCCTCTCTGACGAGCAGGTGTGCACTGCTGTTGGCTCTCCAGTGGTTCCTGCTTTTGCGTGGGATTGCTGAAAGGATTTCCAGCCCTTGGCCATGGTGCTCAGCTCTACACCAGGGCATTGTGTGGCGCTGTAGCCTGCCTTGTCCCTGGGGGTTACAGGGCAAGGGCTGTCCGGCCTTGGCTCCTTGAGAGACTGGCTTCATGACACCTGCTAAGGAGTGTATCCCTTCCCTCCTGGCATCTTAACTAGCACAGGTTAGTTAAGTGAGATGACCAACACCCTTATCCTGGAAGCAGTCCCGTCTCCATGTTGGCAGTGGGCATCCTGGGTGGGCATGGAGAGCCTACTAGGCACATTAAATGATTGTCTTTTTGGCCAAAGTTTTTTTAGCTAGACAGGGGCAAGGGCAATGATGGATATGATGACTATCTAATAAATGGACAGAATTGGGACCCAACTAATGAGAGAAGATAGGGTAGGCTCCTCCCAGGAGGGAATTTGTTGTTGGTGTGACAAGCTTAGGCATCTGGGTTGCCTCAACACCAAATTTCATACTTAGGGGAAACATAGCAATTTTTACTAACCAGGAAGGCACTTTTTCTTCTAACTAATAAGAAACTAGTAAAAGCTTCCTTGTACTAATGAAATGTAAGTGACCAGCAAACCATGCTCTAGTTTCATGTGCCAGGGCCAGCACTAAGAGATATGTTGTGGTTACAGTTAAACTCCAAATAGGCGACCAGAATTCTTATGTGATGAACTGTCTTCTTGGTGTGTTCAAGGGATATTTTCCTACTTTTTGACCCTTTTAAGAATGTCTTCAAAAGAGGCATTACATCACTCGTAAGTCACCCAAGCCCATTTGGGAGATACATGCAGGAGAGAAAAATATAAAAAACTCTTTTCCCTCTTTCATCAGATACATCTCCGTATCTCGGCTCAGGAGAAGGATGTCACTGAAGGCACTGACTTGTTGTAAATATGCTTAAATATTAGGCAGTACAAAACCCATTAAAAAATCTGTGTTTTTTAATAAGAGAATGTTATATAAGATATGTGAGTACCCAAGACGGGTGAATAAGTGAGCCAGCTGGAAGCTTCCAAAGTTTTTGGATGGTTCCTGAAGTTAGTTGATCAGATTTCATGTGTGGATCCAGTGAGCATATAAAAATGTTGCATAAGTATTGCTAGCCAAGTGGAGGCAGCTCTTCCCCAAACCACGCAGCTCCAGAGACAGCAAAGAGCACTCATGGAAGGACTCCAGCCCTCCACTAGCAATGATGCTTGAAAAGGGTGGCTGTTGCAGTTCTTGTTTTCAGGAACTTCTCATTGACTTGAAGCCTCACACCTACTCACCTGGGCTCTTTCTCCACTGGAGTGTGGTGAACTGTCCTGAGAGTCAGCAAAAGCCATAGGAAGCTCTTAGACTTGCTTAGTTCCTGCCCATGTTGGTGCATAGAGTGAACTGCAGGGGTTCAAAGGCTATCAGGGAAACAAGCAGGGTCAGGGCGTGGGCTGAGGTCACGTCCTGTGAGTTGTCCATTGTGACAGGTGGCATGCAGGCCTCCTCTCCCCAGTGATGCCAGGCGTGGATCAGGGGCAGCTGAGCGAGGAACTGTGTCTGTAGTTATCCCCAAGCCAGTGCTGTAATGGAGTGGGAGATGCTTTGAATGCAAGCTGAGCCGCAGGGCTGAAACTGAGCTCTGGGCTCTTGTATTTATGAGTGTAGGTATAGTCAAAAGGAGTTGCCATGTCTGTGCATAGACCCTCTGGAATTCATATGGGAGAGTTAGTGCTAAAATGTTGGTTTAATACAGATTCTCAAAATGTTTAGAGGGTCAGTTGTGATGCAAAGTGATGACTGCATCTTAGCTAAGGCTAAGGCTGATAGACAAGGCAGGTATACTTTGCTTTGCTTTGCAGACATAAATATCCATGTATTTTCTAAATATACATGTATTTTCTTCTGGCTGTCACAGCATGGAATACTGAGCAGAAAAGGAAATAATTCTTTTTGTGTGTTTAACTGGCTGTTGCCATATGGTCACTAATAGTGGAGAGCTCAGTCTGGTTTCTTCACATAAGCTTTGAACATACTCATGTTCGTGACTACAGATCTGGAGGTGGGGGATAGGCAGAAGGGATTTGCCACCTTTAATAATACTCATGTTTTCCTATGTATTTAGACATACTTATGTCTATTGCTTGATTCAGGTCCCACATCTATTAGCTTTTTATTAAAAAATTTCTGGAAAATTGTATCTTCCCACACTGAAGGCCTTTTTTTATAAAGATATTCTTCTGGTTCCACTGGCAGGACCTTATTAGCAGCCTTCAGAAAGCTTCCCAACAGGAAAGTCTTGAGCCCTGAAGCTGTAGCTTTACTTAGATAGTCATTCCCTGCTCCCTCCCCATCATTTGAAGGCCTGTAAGATCTTCCTCTGTATTGTTTTTAGGATTATGTTTGTTAAAGCTAGTAAACTGAGGAATAAGTCAAAGGGATTTTGTGATCATAAAGATTTACAATCATCACTATATTACATACTTGAGTAGGGTTAAAACAACAACTCAATTTTAATTTAAAAGGGAGATGGGAGTAGTATATAAAGAATACTAGTTTTTATGTAGTTATCTAGTAAACAACCATGTATAAGACTGCACAGCTTGGACAACAGTTAGTAAGGGATACAAAGCTGATCTCAGAGTGTTTGCACAGTACCTTTCCAGTACCTTTGTTGCCTTTTTTGCAGGTCCTGAATTCACTTTAGCATATCTGAATTACTCAGTGTCATCAGCCCCAAATGCAAAATAAATCTTAATGCTGACATACAAATTAAAAGGCTTAGTGCCAGTAAATTTAGAGTGCTTCTTCCTTATCCCTCTGTTTCCTAGCCTTTCAACATACCAGTCTGGTCACGTTTGTATTGCCATTCTTTTGAGTCCTTAAAGCTGAAAACTTCTCAGATGAAAATTGAGTTGCTTGCTTGACTGGTGAAACTTAAATGAAGAGAATAAAAAGATTCTTTCAATCTCACCATGAATTTTATACATTTGGCAATTTTTTTCAAGATTCTTCCCATAGTTTAGTACCTTTCTTGAAGAGTAAGTGGCAAGTTGTGGAGTCTTACTAAACCCTCTTTTATTTAAAATCTTTTGAGCACTCACTGTGACTCGGCTTCGAAACAGCCATCCTCCTCTTTGCCATACCAGTGTAGCACACATCACAAAAACTTCCCTTCATACAGCCAACAGCTCTAATACGCAGAAGGTATTCCAGAAGCCACCAGAAATACCTTCTGTAATGAGGAAAGAGCATGGGAGCTTGTACTTGGCATTGGTGTGCACCCTCCCTGTCACTGTGCTGTAAGTTGTCCATGCAGCCAAGAGTAATTATGAGAAATGTGTTGTTTTGTGAAGCACAGTGAAGGCTCTGTACAAGTCTGCAAGCAGCTGAAGAAAAATCCAAGCAGTGGGCGTGCGTAAGGTCATGTTGGGATGAGGTAGGTGTGCATTCAGGGGTAATTAAAAAAAAATAAAATTAAATAAGCCTCCTTTGGATTCTAAAGTGTCATTATAATTGAAAAGTATTAATATTAAACCAGTCACCAGTGAGAGGCTTTGTGAGGGTTCTTTTGGTCTTGTATAATGGAAGTGATAAATGAAAGAAGGAAAATCAAAGATTAATGTGATTCCCTAAAGGAATGTCTATATACTGTAAAGGTGCTACCAGTATTCCCAGCCTGGGCTCTATCGCTTCCTGATGAGTGATGCACCCTATTTCCAAGAGTTCATAAAGGCAGAGCATGGGACATTTGCATCCAGGCTTTGACAGACTAGCAGAAAATCTTACTTATAGGTGCAGACCACAGTTCTGCACTTGTATTTCAGTTTTGTTGGGTATATACCTAGAGTTTTGGAGAAAGTGAGGCGTGCTCTGTGTATCTTAAAATGGGCTAAAATCACAGGCTGGCTCTGCATTTCTGTGTTTTCACAAAGTATTTTTGTTCTGGACCTCCTATGATCTCCTACTAAAGCTGCAAGCTTCTAGTGTCTAATATCCTAAAAAGGCCTATTAATTATTTTAAAAGCTCTGCTTTATCAGTTGACTTTTTGTGGTTCTTGTTATCACTCTACTGTCTGTCTTCCTACTTGTCATCTTTTCTTTCTCCTTTAGTTGGGCGTTTAAAATTAGTTTTAAAGGAATAAAATTATACCCATTTATTTACATTGCATCTGTCAAAGCACAATACTCTGTTCTCCAGAAGTAAGCACACAAAAAAGGTTCATCCCTCTGGTTTGCTATCTTGAAATTGCAGGGATTTTGGTTTTCTAAACCCTCTTCCTTTATATGAGTAATGATTAAAAGAAAAAAAATTCTGCCAGGAGCATGAAACTTCTAAGTTATCGTCACACTGGTGTCACTTGCTAAAGCTTTGTAATAGGTTTGTCGGAGAGACCTGCAGAAGAAAGAACCATCTCTATTTTTCTGTGGAAACTCGAAATAGAAAAGCTGTGACTTAAATCCTTATGGTGTTTTCTTGGCATCAGTTCTATCTCCCCAGCTCTCATTCAGGCCGAAAGAAAGGACTGTTTTGTTTTGTTGTGTTTTTACAAGAGAGTAAAATAAAATATTAACTGTGTTTTTCTTTTTAATATTGGGAGCATAATAAGGTCTCTTAAGAAAAAGAAAGCCAACCAGTAAGCCTGGAATGTCTCTCATTTCTTTAACAGCTACATAGTGTGTGCAGCTGAGATCTGCCAGTTGGATCCTAGCAGGGGAGAAACCACTTTAGTTTGTTTGGTTTGTATATGGAATAACATTTTTCTTGCCGTGGAATACTTGTTTGTCATCACTCCCCTTTTGTGTTTATGTTCTGCTTGGAAATAGTCTCCATGCTGTATATGCATTTGCCAGGATGTGCACATAAACAATGTTCCATTATGGGCCGCTCTGCATACTCCTTATTTACACCATATACATTCACCAGTAAACACGGTGGGGAATGACAGAGAGCAAACTCTTCTAGGCCCCTTTTTTTCAGTTAGTCCAGACTTTCTGCCATATGCTTGCTGAGGTCCCACATCTATTCATGTTTTTATTAGGTAGAAAAAAAGTGTCCAGGCTTCACACAAAGCAGCTTTTGTGTTCTCTGTCAAAAAAAATCTTCTCCTATGAAATGTTGATAGAAGTACCCAGAGCCCTTGTGGGGGTGCAAAGTGTGAATAGGCCCATGGTGAAAGCACGAGAAGGGAGAGCAGGGGACCTGGGGTACAATTTTTGCTTCTTGTGTGCCACGAACAAATATCACTTAACTTTCTTTTTCTCTAGTTTTCTGTTTGGCACCAGAGTCATACCCGTCATCTTGACGCTTGTTACAAAGCTGATGTTTTTAAAGTTTTAAACTCTTCCAGAATTCTAGCTGGAAGGGATGAGAGAGGCAAAATATTGTTTAGCATGGCTTAAAATGGAAGTTTGACCTAGAATATGTGCTGTTTAGTAAAACTAGAGAACCATGGAAAAAAGTGTTACAGTGGCATAAATCATTTTTAGTGACTGTGCTTGAAAACGGTCAGATTAGGTCTTTCTCTCATTGATTTTGTATTTGGTTAATGATTCCAGTTCTGAGATCATAAAGCTATATAAGATGTAAAAGATACGGGAAAATATCTTTAACCTCTACATTTAAACTATGTGTTTCTTTTGACATTGAAATATTGCAATGACCTGGTAATGTTTTCCAACGTTTTAATTTTTGCTGATGTACAAAAATATCACAGAAGAGCTGATTCGTAATTATTACACGTGGTATTGCATAAATTTCTTCCTAATTAAAAAGCTTCTAAATTCTGAATAATCAATTTATGAAGACATGTGGTTTTGACAAATTATACATTTAATTTCTAAAGATTTATTAGAAATTTGACCTGCAGCTAGTTAATTATGGTTATAGTACTGATGCAGTAATACTGGAGATTGATATAATGATATGGTTGCAAATTTATTTTGATACCGCCTACCTTAGTAGGAGGACATGAGAATACACCTATATTTTGCACCATCTTGTTTATGGTGCAGGGAGGCATTAGTTTAATGAAGAATACAAATATCTGATAGGTCTGTGTTGGCACTTACATGAAAAGATACTTTCAACAGAACATAAGCATGTTGAACTTGGTCCTTCAGGTTTTACCCTTTTAAAGGCTATATTTCCAGTTGGGTAAAGTGATAGTTCTAGGTGCAAAATATGAACTTTTCAAAAAACTCCATAATAAGAAATTAAATTGATTCTTCCTAATTAATTTTCAGATCACAAAATATTTCTGAAGTAGCTCTATTTGCACTAATTTCCCACCCACTATATTGATACTCCTAGCTTTATGAAAGCAGCTAAGTAATTCAAGATGAGTTTTCAAGATATAATACAAGAAGCCTAATTAAATAATAAATAGAATCTTAAATTATATCTTTCTATCCCATCTGAATTTGCAAGTGATGTATGAGAACCATACAAAGAAAATGCAGATGGACTTTTAGAATCTGAAATGTTTAGAAAAGCAAGGCATATCTTAACCATGTAGACAGTCCTTTCAGTAACACACAAAGGTTACCTGTGTTTTTAAAGCAACAAAGAAAAGAAAATTTGCCAGGACTGTGGGTTCTTCTGACTGGTCTGAATGGGAACTAAGGAGCTGCTGCTTCATGAAGAGATGTTAGTGGGAGGAGTGTTACAGGACATGCTGTGTCCATGTGTGAGAATGGTGGGTGGGGGAAGAGGAGCAGAAGATTACCTGGTTCAAGGCTTTTCTCCTCTAACCTTCAGGTAAGAGTGTCCTTCAGTCTTCCAGAGTAAAGGAAAGGTATAGTCTTACCCTGCTTGTCTGAATCAGGGCAGTGTCACTGGTGCCTGCCTTTCCAAGCATTGTTTAATGCCTGTTCTACCGTGAGTCCAATTCTGCCTGTAAAAAGAAAGAAAAGAGGAAATAGAGCTCACTTACTGTGACCAGAAGACAGACAAAAGTAAGTGTAATATCACATCAGCCTGATCTCTTATTTTCTCCTCTGGAAACTTAGTAGCTCCTTTTTTTCTAACAGTGTGCGGCTGTGGCTCAAAGCAGTGAAGTGTGACCACACCAGAGATGCCCTGAGTGAAGACGTGCCCTCCCTGGTCCCCAGGGACCATCTAGCTCTCTTACAAGGGAGAAAACTAATGTAGCTGAATTCTAACATTTTAAAAATAGAGAGCTTTAGGAGCCCTTGTCTTAGATTTTGATTTTTTTTAATTCGAATTTTGTTATTTCTGATAGCCATAAGAACATGAATAGTGCTATGCTAATAGTATATAGTATCTGTGCCTACATTTGATATGTATACACCGAAGTGTAATGCAGTTGTAAAAACAAAATTGGGAAATTGCTGCGATGAAATAAATAGAGGTTCCCAAATTCATCAAATTACTTCATGTCAGTAATTAGAAAGGACTAATAGAAGAAAACCAACTAGTATTATAAGATTTTCAGGAGTTATTTCAGAGTTTACAATAATTAACTTGTACAATTCTGAATGAAAGCAACACATTCTCTGATGGTGAAAAATTCTTTTAGATTAATTACTATCTATGCCAGCTGAGGACTCTTTAATTCTTCAGTAATTATCTAGACAGAAGTCAATGAGTGAGCAGAATTTGGGTGAGAAAGACCATTGGTACTTGATAAATGCAGTCTGGATAGGGTCCCCAAAGACTAAGCATGAACTATTTGATGAGAAATACATTTTGTGTTTTACATATGTCACAAAACCTGAGGATATAAAATATCATTTAGAACGACGTGAACTCCCTGCATTCTCTGTTCATTGTACCATCAGTATCCTGTGGTGAGTCAGATAGCATTGCTTTTACCCTGGTAGCATTCAACTCATTCCTTTTCCAAACCATTTTTGCAAACCTATGAAATTATTCTGTCACAGGAGAGGGAAAATGTCTCCTAAATCATTCCAGATATGTTAACTGGGAAAGGGTTAATCTGCCCTCAGGAGTTGCTATGTAACTGAGACCTGCTGGGAGAGTCAGGGTTTCCAGCCAATGAGACTCACCCCTACAATACAATGCATCTATCTTGTGTTTCTTACTTGTTGTCAGTTATTGGAGTTTTTCCTGAACTGGAATTACACTCCTGCTCCTTTCATACTCTCCCACTGTGTCTTAAATAATTGTATTCCACACCAAAGTCTGAAAATAACAGTACAATGGTGTGCTTTTATCCCTGCAAATGTTACTTTGGACAACTTTGAGTGCTGCGTATAAAGATCTCTCATGAAGCAAAAAGTAGGAAACTTTTAAAAGATACAATTTCCCAAAGAACTTTAGGGTATAACATGCTTTGGATTGCTTTTAGTCTTCCTAAATGCCTTCTCCTACCTTTGCATTCTCACCTGTGCACTCAATCTTCAGCACATTTTCTTGCACAGAAAGAGCAGAAAAATGTCTCAACCTTAAACTGTTCCTTCCTGCCTAAGGCATTTCAAGAAGCGAGTATTGATTTTCCCTGCATCCTGATTAGACTCTCTCCTTAGCTATTCCTCTTCTCTAAGGCCACTAAAGGCTTGAGGGCTGAAGCACGAATTCTTTAATTTCTCTTTTAGAAGACCCAGGTGTGTTTTTTCAGCTCAAGCAAAGCCTCTGTTGTTGCGTCAATATATTTGTATGGAAGAGGTGGCACTTCTGAGGGTTTTTTTTGTTGGTTTGTTTTTTTTTGCCCTCTGGAGGAGATCCACCCACAGTCCCTTTGAAGGCTACTGATAAGATGAGGGAGAGACTAAGCTTAGCCTGTAAAAACACTGCTTAGGAATCACTGCTTTGGCTGTTGGGTTCTGATAGGAAGCAGGAGAGTGGAGTGGTATCTGTCAACATGTCGTTCAAGTCTCAGTAAGTTTTACACTTCACTTAGATCTTTGTGTCTCATTTTTTCCAGTGAGGTTCTGTCTGATAATTTGTGTTGGCAAAGCTCCTAGCCTTTCTTGCATGCTTGTGAAGTTCTATGTCCGAGTGACATAATGTTCCTGCATTGTTCAGCTTGCAGAATAGGCTTTAGTATCAGTGGTGTGCCCTTCTGCTCTTAGTAAGTCTGTTTTAAAAACAAACAAACAAACAAAAAAACCTAACAATTTTTGGACAAATTTAAGGATCCAGCAGGTGGACCTTTAACTTTTTTAAGGTTTTAATTAGCATATATGCACCAACTTGTCATTTAAGATCTGACTGGGGATAAGAACTTGCCATACTTTTTAAGGAGAATTACAACACATTTCTCAGGACTGGGAATGTGTGCATGCCTTTCTTGTAACTAAAGCTTCTATAGCTTCAGGCTTACTTTACCCATCCAACAATCTTGATAATTCCTTGAAAGAGCTTGGCCACAACCCTGTCTTTTGGGGTAGCCTTTGGCATATTTCATGCCAGAGATGGAATGGATGGATGGAGTAAGAGTGAGATCTCAAAGCCATTTGGCAAAGGACAGAACACATGTTCTTCCTGTGTCTCCATATGAAGTTGAGTAAGTCTGTTTTTATAGTAGTCTGATAACAATACATGGAAGATCAGTGTCCCATGAATGAGAAACCTGTTCTTGAGCATGCTTGCTCAGAACTCTGGATTGAAAGAAATGGGGGTTTTTTTTCAGTGTGATTGTCAAGGTCTGTGCAGAACTGTTCAGTCAGAAGAAGGTCAAGATACTCAAATGAAGAGCTTTTGGTCTAGTTTATGCAAAACCAGTTTGATAGTCTTACAGATCTGTCAAGCCTGATATGTTGAGGGACCCCTACCTACTTGGAGACCACATTGCATGTCCACCACTATACCTGAACTAAGGGTCCCAAAAGAGCAAAAAATCCATGGTACTGCACAAAGCCTGGGGCAGTATGCTGTTCACTACCACAATATCTAACCGCACCCCAGCTCTGTAAGTTGTCTTTGATTAAAGCATGTGTTTCAGTTGTGATATCCTGAACATGGATATAGTATGTGTGGCCATTCAGTCCCTTCTGTGGTCCAATATGGGAGTCTTGCAATTGTATTGGAATTTGCAGGTCTGTTTAATCATGTGGGACTAGGTTAGTGAAGCAGCTTAGGACCATGCAAATTTTTCTTTGTTGGCTTAAATTGCACAAGTCAATTAGAATTTGAGGAATGCGCCAAAGAACAATTTGATAAGTATGTTCTAGTAGAGCTTGAAAACCAGGAAACATGTGAACATTTCAGACTAGATGTCATTGACGGTGCCATTGCTTATTCTGAATGCAAATGAGGTCCAGCCCAGCCTGACTTTTCCTGAGATCTCATCTATGTTTGAATATTACATTGGTATAACAATGTAGGGTGAGAAAGCAGTTGCTCCTTTTTGAAAGAGTGTTACCTGTCACAGCCCAGTTACTGTAGTATAAAAGGAATATGCAGAATCCCTTACCTGCTCATCAGTAGTTACACTATGATAACCTGTATGCTTGTAAAACTGACCCTGTTAGTCAAGTTTACTTTTCAGGCTACATCAATAAAGTTACTGTGATAACAGTGTCCCTCAGAGGACATGTGCCCTTGGTTAATTCACACATTATTGATGGCACATGTTCTACAAAAGAAACCAGACATCGATTTGCTAAATATATATCTCAGTTTCTGGGTAGTTCTACCTCATTTGAAGCAAAAATTTACACAAGCTGTTCCCAAACAGAAAGCACATCTGCATGACAGAAACAAAGGTGTGAAAGTACAGTGCATTAGGGCAGCAGGCAGAGTGGAGGTGTTGGCATGATGACCATCATTACCAGCAGATTTCAGGCAATGTCACCACATTGTCATTGCTGTCATTACCCGTGCTAGCCAGGTAGCTGCTATGCCAACACATTTTCCAGTCACCCCTTCATTCTTCTTTCTAAGATACCCAGAGATATGATTCTGGGCTGTTCTTTCAGTGTTTGATGTAGGTTTGGGAACTAGCTAAGTGGGAACTGGATTGTCATGAATACACATCTCAAGCTGCCAAGCGTGGCTCTATTGCAGTTTACAATCATGGCATAACCCAGTCCAGTCTGCATTGGGCTTTATGTGACCAGAGCTCCACTCAAATGTGTCTCAGCCATCTCAGGCCTCTGCCATCCCTCTATATAGGTTGTCCGTGTCATCAGTACAGGACCAGAAGCCTTAAATGCTGCTTAAGTCTGACTTAAATGAAATAGGGCTTGTGTATGGTTTAGTCTTTATTAGGATACATGTATATATTGAGCTAAAGTTTCAGTCACTGCTTGGTAACTTTGGTCTTTTTCTGGACAAAAGCCATCAGGGCTAACTCTTCCTCAAGAGTTTAAGCTGCAGTTAGTGAACTTGTAGAAGTAGTACAGTTGTCCCAATTTATATTCTGCTTCTGGTTACAGCTGGGGTGGTAAGATGCCTAAGTTTGGAACTCCCATTTATTCTGCATGTTCTTGGATTATTTATTTATATATTCTGAGACACCTTTCAGGATATCAGAACATCAGGAAATACTATCCCTTTGTTAGGTAACTTTCTTTTTTCAACCTCCTTAAAAAAGGCAGAATCAAAGTAGTTACCGAACAGCCTTTTTGAATCTCTGTTTTAGTTTTAATGGAGCTCTGTGCTCCTTCGCCTTCAGCCAACCATAAGCATATTCAGCATATAGGAAACTTTATTGTTAGTAGTAGTATTCTCTGCAGTTTAATATTCAAGATTTCTACTTGCTCTTCTGCTCTTTCATACATCTTGATCCTACTTAGGTTTTATAGATCTCCCAGCCTTCATTCTCCCTGGATTGTATAATGCAATGTGTCAGTGCCATGCATGGCACTCCAGTTACCTCAGCATTTCCATTATAATTCTATGTTTTGAGGGATTTATAGGCTAGCAGTAAAAATCTCTTTCTTGGCTAAACCTTGAAACAGCAGTTTCTAGTCATTTAAAAAGAAAACAAAATGAAACAAACCTTTTTTACCTCACTTCTGTTTTTTTCTGGCAACCATTTAGCAGTGGTGTTTGCACTGCAGGATCCTCATAAACAGCAAGTGTAGATTCAGTATGTAGCCAGTGTTCAATCTAATAATGTTCTTTTCTTTTTATGTCCTTCAAAAATGCATGTTGTCCCCTCTTCATGCATATGATGTCATTGCCTCTTTGCCAACGTTTCAGGAGCCTGCAGCCATCAGCCTTTGGGGCCTCAAAAAGGTGCAGTTAGGTCTCTCTCCTTTATTTGCAATACAGATGAGTTTTACAGTGTTTTTTTTTTTTGTTTGATTGTCTGTTTTTTAAAAGTTATCCTCTTTATCTCAAAGCCTAATAACTTACTTTCTACTTCTGTGTTGCAGAGCTACAAATTCATCACAATCCAAAAAGACATTGGCTAAGACATATGACTATCTAGAATATCAGGGCTATTACAAAAAAAAAAAAAAATGGAAGGGTTATTAAATCTCATGCTTTAATTCTTAGGTGATTTGCTGTTAGAGAATAGGCTATTAGAGGACCTATGGGTGAGTTATACTTCGCCAATCACTAGGGATTCCTGGGTTTTCCTTAGAAAAATCTAGTAGCAGTCACTCTTGGAAATGGATTGCTGAACCAGATACAGCTACAGTTTTATCATGTAGGGCAGTTCTCTTCCTCTGGCTCCAGGCCAAAGGATTGTATGGATTCTAAGAAACATGGTTGTATGCTCAAGTTTGTGGAGATGAATTATTTTTATAGCCTTTAAGTTAAGCGATCAGCTTTGAAGGCATCTTTACAAATACGTATCCACTGATTAAAACAGACAAAAAGCCTTTATCAGTAAGTGATTCGCAGACTGGTTGCATGCCTGAGTTCTGGATCTGGAGATGACTAACTCTGCTTTTCCCATCTAAAATAAAATACTGCTCTGAACTGAATTGTCTTTCACCAGTTGCTGTTATATTTCAGGCCTGAAATAATTCTTCCTGTTAGAACAAATTCCTGTTTCGGTCATTGCAAGCTGCGCATATTAGTGTATAGCAGACTGAAAAAACCTGTTTTTTACTTAATTTCATCATATTTAATGGTTTTTTTCCATGTAATTTGTGCCATTTCATGCCAGTAATTTTACTGTTTTACTTTCTTCAGGGCAATTCTTGCTCACAATTGATACCCATTTCCTAGGACTACCTTAAAATTTTAAATATTCAGCCATTCTCTTGTGACCTAGTGATTTTCTTCTCCATAATTTTTTGACATCATTCATGGGCTTGAGACATGAAGAAAACATCCTTCAACACTAAAAACTACATGTAGTGGAGGGGGAATTCAGGTTTTCAGATTTTTCAGATTTGTATCACCAGCTGGGGGGAGGGAAAAAGAAAACTGCCAAGGCAGGCAAGTACTGTTTCATATTAACATCTATCCTCAATGAAGAGGTAAAAATCAAAGCCCCTGTGTGTGAGGCAGGGTTAGTGAACTGCCAGTGATTCTCCCAGCAACTGACACAAAGGAATCTGTGAGTATCAAAGCTGAGGCAGCAAGCTTAGTGTCAGCTCTTGCCTAGGGAGTAGAAGAAAACATCACTTTGTCTCTGCTTTCACTGCTTAAACACACACATCATTCACTAGTAACCATTTACTCTGCTGTCAAAACTGTTTCAAGAGAGTGCTACATTTGATTAATAGTAAAATGCATGCAAAAGAAAAAAAAGTCTGCTTCCCCTGAGGTACTTAGTTGGGGAGAATTTCTGCATGCACTTCTTAATTTTTCCATGCTATAAATATGCCTGTAATGTTCCAGAAGTGCTCTGTTGCTTCTAGTAAAGTCATTTTTATTAGAGAGCCTGGTGCACTCATCCTAATTCTAGTTAATGCTCTCTCTCTCTCATTGAAGCACATTATGGCATCCTCAGCCTCTTGTACTAACAAAAAAGTGACCAGCACAACCATGTGTGCAGTACATGATTCATAGTGCTGCTTTCTGAATTGTCCAGTGGGTAATTGCAGTACAAAAACCAGAGAAACAGATGTAGACCCTAAACCTTGGCTGTAAATTTTTGGTTTATGATTATGGGTTTCAAATGTGCTATGTCACACTGACAAATATACAGTAACACCAGAGGAAATAGATTTCTGACTTGAACTTGTGCTTTTTATTTCACTTATAGCTAAGAATATGCTTATTGTAAAGTTTCTGCAATCACAGTCTGAGAGAAAACAGATCAAAGCACTGATTTGAAACCACAATTTCTTTGCATGGACAAAGTCAAAGATATTGGAGAGTTATTGCCTCCTCACACCTCCATGGGGGCTGGGTAGGCATTTAATATATGTGATAATACTTAAGGTTTCATTGCATTTGAACTAGAGGACTATTAGTTAGCACAATAATTATGATTAGTCCTGATCTAAATTAGAAAATACTCCCCTTTTTATGAAAGTAGCTTTTCCTGATACTTTGTTGAAGAAAAACAAGTGATGTGCTATTTCAAAGTGAAATAAGAGATGCATAGGTTACTGTATTGTAGAAATAGTGTGTAAGCAAACTATTGGGCTATTTGAGGAATTTTTAAATTACATGTGCATTTAGTAATAAATATAAGCATTAGTGCGACTATTATTTGTATCAAAGCTATCTGGCTCATTTTGATACACTGAGAAACAGCAGCCTTTTTCCAATTCATACACACTTAAGCGTCACTTCCCAACATTTCCTTTCAGAAATTGCCACTCTACATTTTGAGGTGCAACCAACAGTTATTATTTTTGAGTATGGAATTATAAGACTGCTAATGGGACAAACATAACTGTATTTCTGTTTGTCTGATTCTGTTTACTTTTAACTCACATAGGCAACATGTTTCTCTTGGCATAAGCTTAAACTGTTCCAAGAACCCTGGTCCCCACAAAAAGCTGTTTTCTCCCTAAATTGGAGACTGAAAAAAAACATACTGTGTTTTGTGTCATCCTTTCCAGTTATTTTTGTGGTGATACGTTACGTATTCCAAATTTCTCGTGCATCCTGTGTCGTCTGGTTAGAAAATAACTGTCTGTTAATTTAGCTTTGCTATTCCAAACAAAACTGTAGCAATATAGTCAGCCAAGATTTAAAAAAAAAAAAAAAAAAA
>VYXF01010446.1:1085710-1139695 GCA_013397295.1 Polioptila caerulea | reverse complement strand
TTTTTTTTAATTACTTTATTATTTTGGATCTTTTTTGTAAGTTGCGCTCCCCGTCCGCACCCGCCCGCGGGGCGACTCCGGCAGGGCTGGGGCTCGCCTTTGCCTGCCCGCCCGCCCGCCTGGCTTTTTTGCAGGGCTGCTGGGAGTTGTGAAGGCGTGTGAGAATCCTGGGAGCTGGTGATGTCAGACCGCTTGGGTCATTTGAAGGTTAGCAGCCTGGGAAGGGTTCACGGAAAGTTCACTCGCATATATTAGGCAATTCAATCTTTCATTCCCTGTGACACAAGTAGTAGGAAGTGAGCTGTTCAGAGGCAGAAGCATCTATTCACGGCCGAGGGGGATCCCGAGCCTCCACCGGAGCTGTTTTACCCCGGGGAGGTGGGCGATTGGCACGGCGTGGGACGCGGCACACACCCGGCGAGCGCCCCAGGAGCTGGACTGACTCTCAAGAAATTTTGGGGGGAAATTGAAGGTAGCTAAAACTTGGAATGGGGCTCGCATCCCCCCATCTTGCTGGATTGGCTGGGCAGCCTGGAAAATGGTAAATGATCATTTGGATCAATTACAGGCTTTTAGCTGTGTTGTCTGTCATAATTCATGATTCTGGTCTGGGAAAAAGACCAACAGCCTACGTGCCAAAAAAGGGGCAGAGTTTGATGGAGTTGGGTGTACTTTTATGTGCCATTTTCCTCCACACCTAGAGGAAAGCACTTTTGCAGGCATTCTGTGCAGGGGGAATCATGTTTGACTGTATGGACGTTCTAGCAGTGAGCCCTGCTCAGATGCTGGATTTCTACACTGCGAGTCCGTCTTCCTGCATGCTCCAGGAGAAGGCTCTCAAAGCATGCTTCAGTGGATTGGCACAAACAGAGTGGCAACACCGGCACAGTGCTCAATGTAGGTCCCAACTGTTATTTTTCCACTTTAAAGCAATTACTATTATTATAATTGTTGTTGTTGTTATTTATTTAATTTATTTATTTACTTGCATGTGTTTAAAAAAGACTGGTAATTAAGCATGGAGGTAATGAGGGGTGGGGTGAGTTTTTGTGCAAAATGTGGTTTGCAAGTTTGTTTTTTTTTTTTTCCTTTTGGCAAGAAAGGAAAAAGGAAAGAAGCACTGGACTTCTTTCTGTTTATCCCTTCTCATGTGGCATATTGATCCTAACAACAATTGTGGAGCCAAACAGGAACACATAAAATCGTAATGTAATACCAGCAAATACTTGCAAAACTCCAACCAGTGAAAGAAAAATTTACATAACATCTCTGTGGTAGCTTTTTTTTTTTTCCCCTCCTTAATCTAATTTTGTAGCACATTTGCTAATCAGGATGTATGTTGTCTTGAAGTGCATTTTAGCAGAGCAGGCAAGCAATTAAAATATTGATCTCTACAGTTCTTGCAAAGATCTGGAATTGCAGTGGGTAGATGCCATTCCAAAAATCAGACAGTCGTTACAAGTTTCCGAAGAAAAGGCAATATTTCTTTGTACTGACCTTGCTGCCACCTTTCTTCTCCACTTTGTTGCTCTAAGAAGTTGCTGTTTTGCTAGAAAACTACTTACTGTGAACACCCTTTGAGTTTAACCATCAATTATTTCTATACCTTGAGATTCAGACAGCGCGATGCACTGCTAACAGAGGAGTGAGAGTTAGTGGTAGGACACTTCTGAAAATGTGTTACCAGGTTATAGGGTCTTGATTTGTTGCTGAAATATATAGATGATAAACAATAGCAGTATTTTAACACCCCAGTTTCAAGTTTGAGAAATGCCCAAAAGTGCCAGAAAACATTGCTTTATACTATGCTTAAAGCTTGCAGGATGCTTCACTGCTCTGACGGTGATTTAGATAAATGACTTGGCTATCTATCAAAATGTTTTAGCACACTCTCGAACACTTCAGTACACCATTAACTGTATAATGCTGTTGGAAATTTCTTTTTGTGGTATGTTAAAAAGTTAACTAGGGATTAGAAGCGTTCTCCCTTCGACATTTCAAAGGGGTGGAGTAGGTAATTGCAAAATAAATTTAAGAGTGTTTGATGAAATGGTGTGTTTCATTCGGCTCAAAAGTTTTCAGACACCATATGACATTTGTGTGGGTTGAGTAATGAAAACAGAATTGTAAAAATCAGTGACTAGCAGCCTACAACACTGCAAATGTTTTGATGTCTTTACAATTAAAAGGAGACTGTGAAGTTCAGCATGGGATATTTATTTTCTTCACACTGTTTTCAAAATGCTTCAAACAAAATATGAAACAAAGCTTTTACTTCAAAAGAGTGTTACTAGCTATGGGAGAGCTTCAGTTAAAAAACAAAAATCCAAACCAGATGTTTTACTAAAAATGCATTTTTCCTCCTTTCATGGTTTCAACTTTAGTATAACTTCAGTGGTGATATTGCGGAAACATGGAATTAAATAAACTTTCCTGGAGTAGGAGGCATATATACTGTTGTTAAAAGCTTACACTGGCAAAATATTCTTAAAATAAGTCCTGGCTTTAAAATATCCTGCTCTTTCTCTTGTATGTTGTTAATACCTAGAAGCAGGATTCTTAAAAACAAAATATATGGTGTTTGTTCTTGGGCAAGTTAAACACAGGATTACCCTTATCAGAATGGAATGAGTGGTAAATATGTCATTTGCCTAGGGCCTGTGATAAGAGACAAGTGTTGATAACAGGAAAGTTTAGCTAATCAAAGAAACTCATATTAAGAAGAGTAAATAAAAATACAGGAAAATGCATTCAGGAATCCAGTCCTGTAACTTTGTAAGCAGTAGGATTAATCATCACTGCATGGGAATTTAAAATCAGGCCAAAATCTGAATCATAATATAGTGGCTGTAATTTGAACTGTGAAAGTTAATGGTATAGAAATGTGGAAAAACAATGTAGTTAGAGTCCAAATTAAGATTTTTGTTTGAAATCTTAAAGCAAATTTTCTTTTCAGTAAGCAGTTTATGCATGAGTAAATATATAAATGGATTATGAAATACTAAAATTCTCTCAAAGTGTAAGATTTTTATCTTGCATCTGATGAAAATATGACAGAACTAGAATTTTTGTGATCCAGAAAGCTTTTAATAGTTTAAAGGTTGCTCCAGTGCTTATAAATACAAAGATAGCAATGTTTAATTCTCTTATCATTTCCCTATTCTCCATTTTTAAAAAGACTTCTGTGATTTGATGTAATGTAATAATAATCACATTTTGTAATTGTTAGAAGTGTGATAGGATTTTTTTGGTCTAATTTGTTGTTTCATTTTTGGCTCTGCAAAAAAAACCAAACAGTACACCTGCAGCCATTGCCTTAGGCTTTAGAAATATTGCTTTGATAGAGACGTGATTGTAGAGTAAAAGGTAAATGGTTGTTGAGGGAATAGTACATGGATAGTGCAAACTCAGAGCAGGCCAGTAACAATCCCAGACAGCATCAGGGTTTCAACAGAAATGCTGGCAGAATTGGCCATTGCAGGGTTTAGGGCAGAATGCTGTAGGTGTCCAACTTCAGCACATCTTCCGTACGTTAATCCTGTTACAATTCACTAAGCCAGTGCACTCCTGCAGCATCATGATTTTTCTAGTCCATGAGGGTCTGCAAAGTAAAAATAGAGGATAAGACGCAACCCAAACATGACCTTAACTTGTGTGGTATTTTTTTTCCTCTCCCCTGTGGGAGGAAAAACCTGCCCTGGGTTTGCAGCGCAACTGTTAGCCACTGCGTATTGCGCGGTGTGTTACATGAACGCTAACAAACCTCCTGATTTTGCACTCGTATGAGTTAATGTTTGATGTGATTCTAGTTGTATTGTTGTAGATTAAAAATGAGATTATTTGTTTGCAAAGAAAATCGTGTACTCAGAAATGAGGCTAGAACCAACTGCACTTTTAATCGTAATTCGCTCTTGCGCCTTTTGTCAGAAGATAAAAATCAGACAAGGATAGTTCTTAAGACAAGGATAGTTCTTAAGAGTACAAAAGAGTTAAGATTGCAAGAATGAGTAATTTATAGTTTCTTAAGTAAGTTAGAATATTCCACTCCCTCGTAGTGCAGTGGCAACAAATACTGAGAGAAAACCAGTAACTTTTGGTGAAACATGAGCTAACTAAATACTGTGGAAGCGGGAACAGGACAGGTCCTGAGAGAGGAGCTGCAAAGAATGGAGATCTGACCTTGGAAAAGCCGATTAAAAAAAGTCTTCATTAGTCTCCATTAATTAAACAGGCAAAAAAACAAATGAGCAGGCCCACAACAAGAGTAAGTTTGTTTGGCACTATGTAGTGTTTCAGCTAATTATATCAAGTAGATGACTACTGCCTACTGCATTTCCTTAGGGTTAGGAGCATAAAAAATTTGATGAAGTCAAAAGTTATGGACATGGCAGCAGAACACACTGGGATGTTTAGGCTCGTGTAGTATTCAGTTCTTATTTCAGTTTGGTAGGAAGTGTTTGCCTAGAGAGGAGCTAGCGGACATTAACTTTCAGAAAGTTCATGAAGATGGGACTCCCGAAAGCATGCGTTTTCCTTCAAAATTCTGGATTATTGCGATGTTTGGGTCAGGTTCCCATTCCCTGCAAGCACTGGAAACATCTGTGTTCCACAAAAAAAAAAAAAAAAGCTCACTACTTTATTTTCTTTCATCTTTCTGAATTAAAAAACAAACAGTTTGAAGTGAAGGACTTGTAATCTGCATTCCCAAGTATCAAATTGCTGCAGGTGTGTTTGCTAGTGCCCAGAAGGCAAGATCTGTTTGAACCAGGTTATTTTCTTTGAAGTTCATCTATAAACTTTACAGCTAAATGGCTAGGACTGATTTGTTAGGGGATAGAGTATTTGTTTAAATTTTTATACGTCTAGGTTAATGCTCTGAAATATGTGATGAAAAAAAATGTTTGTTTCTGATCCACTTCATTTAAAAAAAAAAAATTGTGTGGGAGTATTTTTCTTCCAAAATAACTGAAAGGGGAAAACTATTCTCTACGTAGACTGTGATGTAGTTAGTCGGATTCGGCTGCTGGCACAGGAAAACTCTAATGGACACGCACCACTGTCAAAAACTCCTGCAGACAAAAATGATGAGAGGCTTTCACTGGTGAAGTCAGGGTGGGATAAGCTTGGAGGAAAAGCAATGTATCTTTGGGTGACTCCCTGCTTGCCTAATGAGTCTGTGCAGCAAAGGTGCAACTTGTCAGAACAAAGCCAGGCTTCTGAGGCGATGCCTCAGAGGAGGGTTACGGTGAAGTTAAGGAGTTGAAAGAGGGAGATAGTGTTTCAGACAGCGAAGTTAGTCATCCTCCCGTCCAGTTAAATCCCTACTTACTGCTGAGCGGGTTTTGTTAACCATGTGTGCGTCACGCCAGCCCCGCAGCCCGGCCAAGCCGAGGGGCTTTGCTCGGGGCAGCCAGGCGCCCTGCTCGGCGGATTACGGTCCCACCTCCCCGAAACACGCCAAGGCACTGGTTTTGCTCAGGTCTAATTTATATACCGCCCTTTACGCAGCCGATGAAGTGCGGCTGTGTTACACAGCCAGCATTTAGATTTGGGAGCGGGGCTGTGAAAGGGACATTGTGCTCGGAAGGACTGCTGTCTGCCGCGGTCGGCCACGCTATGTCCCGTCCTATTGAGACCTCAAAAGCAGAGCACAGCTGTGATGAGTTTCCAGATCTGTTTGGCCGTGGGGACCGGCCCTGGTATGCGTGCGAGCCGGGGGGGAACATCCCTCTCCCCTCACACTTTCTGCCTGGGGGACTGGCAGCAGCTTCTGAGCGCTGAATTTACAGGGGCGGGCGGCTGGGGCCAAATTAGCTGTGGTTTCAGAGGGCTTTCCAGAGCTTTGCTAGGCTGTAGCACGCAGCCCCATGAGGAAGGATATCAGTTGATGTATAAAATGGCCAAGGAACTTCGGTAAATAGACTTTACCCTTCAAATCCAGAGGTCCTGGCAGCGGCTGAGCGGGAGGGTGGGGTTGTACTTTTCCCCTTCCTGTACTTGGACACTTTTGATTATCCAGACTTTCTGGGGCTGAGCAGGGCTGCCTAATAACAAAGCCTGCATAATATAATTGCCTAAATAGGCCTATTGTCCTTTTCAAGTCACTGTGCTGTGAAATCTTTCAACTTTTTGCTGAAAATGTTACATCTAACGTTTAGATGGCTTAGTGGCTACAGCGAGGAGGAGATCCTTTACCCTCATGTCTCATTGCCGAGTGCTTGAGAAGCTGGTTGTATTCCTGCCCCCCTATTGATGTTTACTCCTTTTGGGAGGCAAATATTTTAGCCCCTTCTGGCAGGGTAAACTGCCAAAAGTAATAGGCCTGGAAATACAAAGCTATGATTGATTTTGACCTTTGCTCATGTGCATGAAGTCTGTCCCCATGCACTGTGACCCATGCCACTTCTTGCTGAAATCCAAGCCCTTTCAAACCAAGTGGAACCACGAAAATACCAGCCGCAAAATGCTCAAAACTATTCCAAAGTAACAGAATAATCATTTTCTCTGTGCTTCAGGAAAAAGTATAGACAGGAGGGTAACAAAACTGGATGTTCTAGCAGGCAAACCAGGAGTAATGTCTTACTGGTGCCACCTTTTTATGAGAACCATATTCCAGATATAAAAGAAACAAACTGATATAATGTGGAAATGATTCTATGTAGTTTTTTGGTCACAGTAATCTTAGCTGTTCCTCCTAATTGTAATCTGTAAACAAGTTGCATCCAAAACCATGGATTTTAAACTGTCTTTTTAAATATACTCTAAGGTCTGGGATTTTGTTAATTTGTCGTTGCATGAGCAAATGTGTTTCAAAAGTTAAGAATGTCAGAAACAGTAGCCTAAAGTTAGCATCCTAAATCCACATTTCATGGCTTCATTTCCAAATATGCTGAGCATCTAGGAGCTCCCTCAGCACTTTTTAAAACAGGCCATATATTTGAATGATCAAATACTATTTAAAACCTTCATTTAATATTAAAAATGTTTACAGGACTGTTCCACTTCCCCCAAAGAACATAAAAAAGTAATTCAATGACAGCATTCACAAGATCAACAGTGAAGATAGAGACACTTACATGACAAACTAGGACTTGCTTATAAAAATATATCAGTCTCTTTCCATAAATTTACAAATCAACTGGGTTTTTTTCCTTGTATTTTATCTGACTCATAGGTTTCTCTGAATCTCTGTTTGCTTCTCTGCAATAAAGTCTGCTCAGCAGATATTAATTGTGGTATAGATTTTAATAGCTAGATTATCTTCTTCATATACTCACTTATCATTTGCAGCTGCTCAGGATTGCTTTCTCAGTGGCAGTGAATTAATATGACTTTGGTCACTGTGCATTTTGCTTCTTTGGGGAGGGGGGGGAGGGAGGAGGGGAAATCTAGCTTTCTTCAGCTCATTTTAGTAATCTGAATAGGAGTGTAGAACTTGCATCATGTGACAGGTCAGCTCACCAGCATGGGGTCCCTGTGTGAGAACCTCCCTTGTACATGACAATCTGATAAGGATATCATGTGGTTTAGAAACACATTCCCACAATGTTCTCTTCTTTGTCCCTTTATTTGGGAGTGGGTAGGAAAAAAACTTTTAACAAACTAGTGCTAGCCCTTATATAACTGACCCCACTTTCTTTTAGTGTTCTGTTTGAGCCTTGCTGCTTCTTCAAATACTTTTGTTAAGAGAGATGGAAATATAATCCAGCAAGTCTGTGTTAAAGAATCCTAGACACAAAGTGTATAATATACCTTCTGTTCCCCTTGGACAAGGTGATTTTTCTTTCCCCTGCTTATACCATATATAAACTGAATATTATAAAACAATGTAAGTTAAATATACACATGCAGACGACACTTGTATAGGTTTAATAGGTTAGAGCTTGAATGAGTATTTATAAATTCTCAGAGTGCTCTGGATCTTCACCGCTAAGGATATGATGTTAGAGTCCATCCATAGTTTGGAAGGATTTCCGTTTTATGCACTTTCAGTGACTTACATTTTACCCTTTAAGTGCATCCCCTAAGAAAAAAAAGCAGAGAAATGTCTCGCAACTAAAAGATTTTTTTAGCACCGCTTAGTTTCTTTTAATGGTTTGGAGGCTCTCTTTCCATTGAACCATAATATTTTTCTCTAGGCTCACACTGTATTTTTAGCAAGGATCTTTGAACAATAAAATGACAAATTAAGGATATATTTGTCTCTTACAGCCTTATCTAGTGAAGCACTTAAATGCACTCAACCCTCCACCCTCGATTTTAATAAGAGTTTCAGAGACAGAGTGGTTGTATGAGTGAGCCCTTGGTATATTTATGTACTGGTACTTTTAGGAAATACCAGTAAAAGTTCAGGTCACTGTGCTGGATGTTCAGCACAATGAACGTCCAGCATCTCTTCTTAAAAAGAAAGAAGGATCATTCTTCTTTTAAAGATGCGTTGCAGAAGTGTGGAACAATTAAACAAGTTGACCAGTGTTGCACCAACTGGAGACAAAAAACACAGTTTGGTTTGGCACAGATTTCCTTCAGTGGGTGCTTTGATTGTAGAAAGCCATTTGTGCCTGTAAGACAGAAACAGTGGAAGAAATGGTTCAATTACCGCTTCCCCAAAACCAAAATACAACCCCGCCCACAACCCTCCCCGCTGAAACAAATCAAAAGAAAACCATCCAAAAAACCAAAAAACCCCACCCCACCAAAACAGTTAAAGAACACAAAAAGTCTCTTGAATCCTGCAATTTTATTTTTTATAGATCTGAATTCAGCTTGAGGTAATTCCTAAAGTGGCCATTAAACCACTCTGCTGGCCCTCTCTGCCAGGCTGGCTGGTGACCCAGCAGCCCATCATATAGAGGTGCGTGTCTCATCTCCTACAAGGGTTCCTTCATCTTCCAGTCCTGTGCCAGAACCATTCCTCTGACAGCTGGTAACTGATACCAAGAGACTTTCTAGGTTCTTGCAGGATAAGTGAATGTAACAGCATCTGAGTTGATTTAAGTATTTCACTTGTTCACAAATACCAGTTTGGGACAGAGGTGTTCAGGCATGGCGCAGCCATGCCCTGACTTTTGAGGGTCTAAGTGTCTCCAGCACTTTTGCTCAGGGACTGGCCATGGGCAGAGCCCGGGGCAGGAAACAGGCTCCTCTGCCACTTTAATTGCTCATCTTCTACTCAGAAACTCACAAGAAGACCAAGGTTGCCTGTCTTTCCAAGACTGAACGTTCTCTCGCACATGCAGAAAAGGGATTTGGAAAACTGTGTCACAGTGCCATCTGGCGATACCTGACACCCAGACCTCCCCTTGGGCAAGGGCTGGGGATCTGCAGGCAGATGCTCTCCCCAGGAGCTTGGTTTGGGTGCAGGGAAACGCCTGTGCCCCCCAAAGCATAACTCTCTGTCAGAATTTTGCACTCCTCTCTGGATTGCTCTAATCAAATGTCCTAACATCTCTACAAACTTTGCGCCTTTCAGAGACACCCACCCTCACTGATCCACCAGCCTGCAGGTTTTGGTTTAGGGCACAAGTGAAAGGACTGGCTAAAATGCCACGTGTCGATGAACTTTTTTATTGTTAAGATGAGGTCTTGAGCTTGGGGGTTCTTTCTTTGGTTTTAAGCCATTGTTCATACTACTGCCTTTCAACTTTTGGTCTAAGGAGGTTTTTCCTTTTTCTCCTCATCTTGCAGGGTAATCCTTAGCATTGCTTTGTTGTTTGAGTTTCCTCCTTTCATTCAGCTGAGGAAGAAATTTTATTAGTTACTGGGTGAGGGTATATGCCAAATCCTCCTTAGAGGTTAGCTGGAAAATCTTGGACTTTCTAAGGACCTTTCTGATTTCACTCCACTCTTTGAACACTAAGGTGTAAAATGCAGAACAAATGGCAAATCACCTATGTCTTTTGGTGTCTTTGATCAGGGGGGCTAACAGGGCAAGCTGCTTTTCCCAAGTCTCCATCCCCTAGTGAACCCCTGCCTTCCTCTCTCCGTTTGGAGAGCACATTCCAGCTGTGTTTTTCTAGTTGCACATACAGTCACATGCTATGCAGGTTAGCTATGTGAACTGCTCATCTTTCTCTGCTTTGCTCGTATTGCCACATTCACTTCTCTGACACCACACCAAGAAGGATCCATTATCTCCATGAAGTTTTGAAAAGAAGCCTTCAGCTGCCTGCAAGAAGTCAGAGCTGACTCATATCCTTCTGTGGGTTTTTTTTTTTCTCTCTTCCTTATCTGAATCCTTTCCTTTCTCTGTGTTTTGGTGAGGTCCTGCAAGATTTTTGTGGCTAAAGCATGAGCTCTATGTTAGGATGCACTGCATGTCTGGAGGCAATTTGGGCAAATAGCTGTTCCCTTCTCCCTGAAATGGAGTCCATTATGAACACTGCAATTTTTAACAGGGGCTGTTCTCACCTTCACCAAAATGTGAAAGCAGAGCTCAGTTACAGCATGGTACGCTGGCCCTGCCCAGCACTACTGTGTTCATTATGCTTTTGCTAACTTGAATTTCTGTGCAGAACAAGAAAATACTCTGACAAAAAGAGGTTAGGAAGAGTGACGCAATTAAATGAGATTAAATCAGAGTATTGGTTTCCTTGGAACACATATTTGGCTTTTTATCAACAATCTTTTCCCCATTTTTCAAATAAACACATATTTTCACATGATAATTCTATTTGAAATATTAATCCTTCCAGGGCTGTGTTACCTTTGTTTCTTCTTCAAAGTCCATTACTATGAAAAGGTTGCTGTTCCTTAGGCTGTTTCAGCTTCAAAAGAATTTTAGGGCCTGGTCTATTGGAAAGCTTGGGGGTATAATTAGTGAAAATGGAAATAGATGCAAGAGAAATTTAGTTCCTGATGTTTTAATTTAGTGTGGTACTACCATGTGTTGTTGAAGAGGATTCTTAAAGGCAAACATAATTATTTCATTATGGTCTTCAGAGTGCTTTCATTGGCCTTAATGACAAGAAGCTGCATAAGGAGTCATACATTTTAATTAGACCTTCTTATATTTACATCAGATAAATAACAAATAATTGATGAAAAACAAGTCTTCTGAATGGATGATTTCACACAAAGCTCTGGTTACAGTTTAATGATAAAATATTTCTCTTATTGTTTTACATTTTAATTATGTAGCATCATTACTTTAGCAGAGATCTCGAAACACTGTTATTTCCATCCATTTCATTAGATTCACAACTTATTTCTATGAATCTGAAGAGAGAAGGTGTTTTTCAACATATATACCTGAAAATCCATTTCCAGCTTTCATTTTTAATTAATTTCTTAGATATTTTTTTTTTGTGATAATTTCCAGTGAAAGCTAGTTGGAAGAGGAGTCAGAGCTTTTCCTATATCTTCAATTATCTACTAGGAGCAAGTCTTGCCATGATTAACAACCCAAAACTCCTGTGTAGAGGTCAAGGAGTATGAAATCATGGGACTTGTAGTGGAATTTTCTGAGGGAAAACTTGGCTGCATCTTTTTACCAGTTCTGTTGAAAGTTTCATTCCTTTGAAAATCTTACCGATACCTTTTTATGATTTTGTATATACTTCTGTGTGCATTTAAAATACCTGTTTTTAATTTTCTTTGCCCCCTTTATTGAACACTCTAATACCAAGAGAAATTATTTTAGAGTTTTGCTATTTACAAGAGTCTTTCCTGTTTGTAAGCTCTCCAGCATTTCATTTTAGTAACAAAACATATTTCACATGATTCATTCCTCAGAGTATAACAAACGCTAATTGTTGTTATTGATTTTAAATTTCACAACCATTACAAGTAACCCAGATGAGTGGCAGATAAAGAGTAATAATCCATGGAGTTCTGGAAGTGTTTCATGTTTGTCTGTAGTACTTTAAGTGATCAATAGTAACTGCCCCATTGAAACTAACTGCTGTATCAAATAACAGTAAATCAAATGAATGTGCTTACAGATTATTTATTGAAAGCTCTAATTGTTCACTGGGGCCCTGCTTATCTCAGGAAACAATGGAAGGCAGTGATCAGGCAAACTGGTTTGCAAATGCTGGGGGTGCCATGAAACAGCAGGGTCTCCCTGTTCCTGGGTGGCATGAGAGCTTTCCAAAATGTGCTCCCATCCCACTGGGATTGTCTGGTCCCAGGGTGAGGTGGTTGAGGTGAGTTTTCTCAGAGAGCATCCCTTGAGCTCACAGGTTGCACTTTTTTTAAATTACTGTTTTTATAGATTGTCATCTTTGGATGATGTCCAAACTTGTGTCTGGTGGGTTAAGTGTGAGAAAAGAACTAAGAAGATTTTCCAAAATTTCTGACAAGTCCATGTAATGAAAAGCAAAACAGGATCAGACCTTAGAATGGGAAGTAATAGAAAACATATTGAACTTACTCTGTGGAAAGCTTGCCTAGTTTATATTACAGTTTGGGGCAACTCTGTGCTGCTGGGCAGTTGTCAGACTTGTGCAAATACTAAGAAATTAAAAGCAATAATCAACAAACTTCCACTGCTGATTTTACTAACTCCTTAAAATGGCTGCTATGCCTTTTTGTAGTGACTCAGTGAAATAGTAGTGCCACAAGTTGGAGATTTTCTGGACCTCCAAGTGAAATGGGTAGTCTTACAGTTTTGCAGCTATCTACATTTTTTAATAGCCTTGGTGTGTTGGCAGTAATACTTTGCTCTGTCTTCAGAATCCTTTGGGTATTGGCAGAGGCACTAAAGCAGTCCTTCAGAAAGTTTGGGAAGATTGCATTGAATGAACTGTGGCAACTGGGAAAGCATTTGTAAATATTAGCCTAATTTCTCAGAAAAAAATGGCCCAAATCTCTCAAACATGGCAGGAAAAGGAGCTTTTTTCCCCCTAAAAAAAAGGGCATGTTTTATGAAACATAAGCATAGTGTAATTGTGGGTATACATAAATTAGACATTTTAAAATTATTAGAGCACAGTAACCAGATATCTTCTGGATTTTAACCTCATAGGGGAAAAGTAACTTCACTTTTTCAGAGTATGTTTTGCCTTAAGTTTTTTGGGACATCAGCTATTAGGACTGAATGTTGCTTTTTCAGTTCTTTTGGAAACGGAGTACTTTCTCTTTGTCATATTCTATATAAAGTATGGCTGACGTTTTTCCTGTTTGCAAGGCAGGGATATTGCAGTCAGTTGTGAGTAGCTTATCTGGGAAAAAAAAAAGAATCGCTGCTGAAGGCAGATATTGAATAAGAAAAGACCAGGTGGCTAGGAAATACTGTTAGCACATACATGTTTTCCTGAAGTACAGTTTGTGCATATTTTTTTCACTTCTGAGTGAGAATAGTAATGACAGACAACATACAGGTAAAATTATGAGCATTCCTCACTCCAGTGGTTTAATAGGAAAATCCACTGCAGGTAGAGAATAGGAAAACAGAATATTGGGAAATGTGCTCTCCAGTCATGGTACTCATTTGTCTCCGGGCTCTTGTGAATGTCTTATTTTATTGATCTTAGATCTTCTAGGCAGAGTGTGGAAGTTTGCTCTGAGCCACAGTCAAGAGAACTGCTACCAGTTGGCTCTGGGACACTGTGCTCCTTCCCAGATTTCAGCTTTTGCTGGACCTACTGTGAGAGGGGCAGAGGGATGTTTGCCATGTTGACTGCATTAATAGAAAGTTATAAGGAAAAAAAACCAACCCAAAACCAAAACAGAACAAAATATTTTATAAACTCAATGTCAAGGTGCTGTGAATTACAAGGAAAGGAAATTTGTTAGAGTCTTAGTTTTCAAATGTTACCTTCCCCGCTGTGTTACCATTTTAAGTCCGGCAGGTATTCAATTCAAAAATACTGAAATTCCACTCAGTTGAGCATTACAGCTTGGTAAACTCTATATTTCATTTGCTCTCTCAAAAGATAGTGACAAAGTTCTTAAATATACCATGAACTGGAGATTCACTTAATTAGCATCAGAAATGTTTGAGTGGGCTGCTCTTAGTACTGTGTTGTCCTAGTCTGGCTGGTTGAGGGGATGAAGGAGGACAGAGTATATCCCTGTTTTGGTTTCAGCTGTTGCAAGGGTGCATGTGCTGTAGGATGTTAGAAAGGTCAAGTTTTGGTCTGACTGTCCTTCTATTTGCAGATACGCTCAAGTGATGAAAGCCGTATTTTTCCTGTTATTGTGTCATGTCTAAATAGAAATAATGGATTGATTTAATTATATCCCGACAGAGCAGCAACATGGGTGCAATTAGGCTAGTGTAAGGAATAATCTTAACACTTACTTGGAAAGCGAGCTACATGGATGTAAAACATACATACACAAGCAAGGATAGCCCAGGGGTTCACTGCAGTGATGCTGGGGTGTGGGAGGCGTGTCTGGGATATCTGGGATATATGCCTGGTTTGGGAAGCTATCTTTGTTTCTCCCAGTCTGCACACACTGCCCTGTCCTCTTGCAGCAGGCTGCTGCTGAACAGCAGCAGGAAACTCATGGCTTCATTTCATAGCCTGAGCCTTGCCAGCTTCAGCAAATGGCCCTGGGTTGCAGGGGCATGGCCGAGAAGCTGGATGCGTGCTTCTCCCCTCCCCACTCTGCCAGAGTGCTGGAAACCTCTGGGAAGGGGCCGAAGGGTGCCTGCCTGGGCTGTGCTGGTTCAGCAGGTTTCATCCCGGCTTCGTTGTGGCTTGAAACTGTACTTGATTAAGGAATCATACCTCTGGGTGGCATAATGCCAAACAAAGGTCTGCAGCGAGGGCCCCAAAGTGCGATCCCGAGCAAGGGGATATAAAGCTTCACAGCTGTCCACTGCCTTGTAAAAAAGGCGAGTGATGTGTGACAGGGCTGTCAAAGAAAAATAAGGAATTAGACATCCTTCTCAAAGGAAATCAAAACTTAGAATTAGCAAAGCAATAAAAGTCTTCTAAAGTGAAAGCTGGAAACAATACATTTTTAATAAAATGGGCAGTTACTCTAATTGCTGAACCCCTACTGTTCAATTTCTTTTAGTGCCCTTATTCATTAAATTCAGCATACTTACACTTATTATTTACAGATGTATGCGTTTTAACTTGTTTATAGAAACCATGCCTTGCAGAAAGCTGTGGATGGTATAATACTAATTTGTGTTTATTGCTGCCTATAATATGCAATTTTAAAAACAATTAAAGATAGCGGTGGAGCTCATCATTGGAGACAACCTCCAACTGCCCATGAAAAGTAAAATATTAGCACCATGTGCAGCCTTAAAAGGTTATAGGCCATTTGTAGTGAGTTGATAACATGCCCATTAATGAAGAATTTACCTGTTCTTAAGGATTTTAAGCTCAGCAGTCTAGTTTCTAGATAATGTTTTAATGTAACCCATTTAAACATATGTGATGGAGTTCATAATTGGCCTTGTAAATGGGTATAGAAAGGAGGGTATATAAATCAATTAGTGATATCCAGCAGTGTGGCTGTAATACAAATTAATTGTAATGATAAGCATTTTAACTGCTACTCTACTAACTTGAGGTAGTTTTGATCACTGAATTGGCTCTTGTTGAGTCACTCTATTAATTTTAAGGTTTGAAAACACTTTAAGATGGAAATGTTCTGAACTAATGGTCCTAAAATTTGAGAAATGAAATGATATGTAAAATATTACACAGCAAGTCAGTTTATGGCATTTCCAAAGAGAACACAATCGTTTTATTTTGTCCATGTGGTACTGAACAACTGTGTAATAGTATTACATGATTAAAGATATTAAAACACTCCTTTTCTTGCTGGATTCAAGCCACAGCAAAAAGTAATGATGAATAGTGTCATAAGATATGTTGAATATATAGAAAATAAAAAATTTATTTGGCAGACACAGTAATACCAAAAACTAATACCAACTTGGATAGGAGGTGAGTTTTGAAGAATAAAATCATTCCTTTAGAATAGTACTCTGAATTATTCTGTTTCAATGCTTGAAAAGACTTAAAAATAAAAATCCTCAAAACACTATAAAACATTTAATAACTATAAATGGAAACTTTATGACTTAGTAAAATATCTGGATGTGTGTAGAGATTATAGCAACTATTTAATTGCCCTTGCAATTTTCATTTCTTACTGATGGTACTGGATCTGGGTTTTCTCCCGTTTATGTTTACAAGACTCTTTTTTTGGAATCAATGGAGTAGCAACACCATAAAACATAGCTGAAAAAAAAAAATCAGACCCCTTTTATTTTTAAGTGTTTCTTTCCTTACATTGGGCCTTTTCTTAAATTTTTTGATCTTGCAGGGAAAGCACTGAATTTGTTACACCACATTTGTGTCAATAGGCCACAGAAATAGGCTTCTTCTTCATAAATAAAGAATAAAGAGGTCAGAGTTCTCATTCTCTCTACATTTGTGTCTCTCCTTTGTGTATGCCACTTTATTCCACATAAGGATCTGACCATAGGAATTCACAGGTAAAGGAGCCTGGGCCGGAATTGTAAGAAAATTTCATTTTCGAAGGAAAATCTAACTTCATGCAGATGACGGCACAATTATGTATTTTCTTTTAAGGAAGATCCTATTTTTCAGTTTTGCAGTAATGCAGAATTTTCACTTGAGACTGATGTGGTTTTGCATGGTAATGGACAGGCAGAAAATCACCGACCTGAAAAAACTACAGAGCTAGCATCTTTCGGATGTTTTTCTTCAGTTTTCCATACGATTTATTTTTTTCATTTAACATGTTTTCTTTTTCATTTCGAAGGTAGGCTCCTAATACAAAGTGATGAGCTGCTGCCCTGTAAACACTGCCTGCCAAACCCTGCGGCCATCCTGTCTCTACTCTTACTTTCACCCTGGCTCACTCATGGTGTCTGCCTGGCCATTTATTTAGTGAAAGACGCTCCTGTTCTCAGTTACTAGCACGTCATTAAGTCTCGCTGTCTTGAGAGTTACACAGGTATAACCAGATGCAGTTCTTGGCCCTGATATAATTAATCCTGACAAGCTTTCTGCTTTCCACGTTTGCTCAGGTGTAAATACATCTCTCTGGCTATATGGACGCATAAACCCAAATGTAGAACTGCTTTGCTGACATAACTGTTTAAAAAAAAAAAATTCAGCCTGAAAAGCAGTATAATTTTCTTTGAAAAGGTGATGTTAGTTATACATACTACCTCAGGGTTTAGTGGAGCTGGTGCTTGAGAACCAGAAATTGCAAACCTATGGAGCAGCTGCAGCCTCCTCGTTGTCCTTTACCGCTAGTTGTAGCAAATATATGTGTAGAGAATGTACTTGCCAAAAGTTGTGACTCTGCTGGGAAAAGCCCCAAAAGTGATTGCAGTGACAACTCCCCCGATGTGCCTGTGGGACACAAGGAAAAGATGCAGCAGTTTCAGACAAAGGTTTTTAGGGTGTTTTCTTTCAGAAATACCTGATCGTGTGTCGGTGATTTTCAGGTCATATGTGCTCCATTTATAGGACTAACCTGCTAGATTCAGACTTAACATCTTGGGGGTACGTGAGGCTTGGACAGTACAGTCAAGAGTAGAGGATTTTGTGGCAGTTTCTAGTGTTGCTTATGCCTGTTTGGTACACAGCATCCACATGCACAGTTGCTGCTGTGCTGCCAGCAGGAGAGGATTCAGGATTTCTCTCAGGCAAGTCAGTTCCCTGCCAGGGCATTCCTGTGTAATTGTGTATATGATGGTAGTCTTATAGAAAGCTGATTCTCAGCTGGCTGCAGAGATCAGAAAATGGAGGCAAGGTTTCATCATCTCTCCCGAGTTTCCTGCTGGCAGCAGCAGTGGCTCTTGGAGGCAGGAGGTGCCCAGGCCTGTCCTGTCTCACAGTGGGCAGTGAGTGGGGTGCACATACAGACTTGGGGGTGCTCTAGAGCCCTGCGATAGAGGGACCGAGCACAGACTTAGCAGAGTTCCCTGCTTTGTCATGTATCCCATGTGGAACCTAGGGCAAGACATGCAGGGACATATTTTGAGGACACTGCTTAGTGCTGTAGACAGCTAGGTTCTTAGTTGCTGTTGAAAATCCCAGTTGGGTACTGCTTGCATTTTTCTAGGAATTTATGATGCAAGCAAATAAAGCTCTTTCACTGTCAGTGCTTCTATTTCCTGTCTGTAAAGTAAGAATAGCTCTTCCCTTATCTCACTTAGGTGTTACAAAGGTAAAAATATGAATGCTCATGGGTTATTCACGTACTGGAGTGGCAGAGACCACTTATCTGTAGATCAGATAAGCAGAAGAGAGAAGGATCTTTCACGCTACTAATTATGGCAGAACCAGCAGCAGTGCTGGTGTTGCTGTGTGGCCAGGGACAGCAGGGCCTGAGGAGAGTCACTCAGGGAATCTGTGCTGGAATGTCACTCTGGAAGATGTGCTGGCAGGTGGGGCTTCTGGAGTGCCTTATTAAATTCCAGCCTAAAGTCAGGTGACTGAATTGCCATGTTTAACTAATGGATTGATACAGAGGCCAAATTGTGTCACAACAGAAAAGTATGTTACAGAAGAATCTCTACTCTTCAGTGGAAAACTGATAGAGATTATTTGGGGGAATAATAAAGTCTGTGAAGAAGTCAGCTGCTAAGTAACAGAAATTATATAAGGAGAAGAGAAAATAACCAGAAGATAAATGCTGTTGTCATCTGACTTAGAGCAAAAAAATCTGGATAGCTCTGCTATGCTGGTAGTAGGATACTAAACTATTTCTTGGCCCTAATCACCTGATATGAATACAGGTTTCAAAGGGTTATACTCCTGTTGTATGGCCAAGATCAGTATCCACTGACTCCACTGACTTAAGTTACATGACTCTGCTGGTTAACGTTACAGATTTGCAATTGAAACTTGGCAATTTTGTTGATGAAAGGCATGAAGGAATATGATGCAGCTCTCTCTCTCCCAGTTCTAAACCGGGGAAGATGCAGCAGATGAGTGTAAGCACTTTTTTTCTGTCAGTTGACAAATACAACTTGGTGTATACACAGCAAAGGCATTTGTTGAATATGAAGTTTTGTTTTTTTTTTAAATCATACTTTGAATTTAGTCTGTGTTTTAACGTTAAAATGCTACAATAGTTAAAATGAAAGTGCTCTAAGGACCTGCTTTGCAAGTAATGTCTCACCTCAAGGCTGGGGAGGGCTTTCAGGGTTCATTCTTTCAAATATCTTTTGACTTGGCAGGATCATGATCATTACCATTATTTGGATTGGAGTATCACTGGAAAGTCCTGCAGCGCCAGTTACTGTACAGCACATTCTGAGGCCCTGCCCAAAATAGTGCGCTGTCTAAATGCATGAGATGCAGAAGGGTGGGGGAAGAAAAAACTGTCCTGATGGTATGTCTGGCTGCAGTGGAGCAATGGCCAAATTTGTACTTGGAACTTGGTTAGGGTGAGCATATCAGAGCAGAGTGTGCTTCACTGCTTCTTGCGCTCTGAGGCGGAGGGCAGAGTTCAGCAGGACCCCTCTTCTCCCAGATGCTTCGGGACAGAAGCCAGCTGTCCCTATCGCTCTGTGGCTGACAGCAGTTGTAGCAGCAGCAGTACTTCAGCCTTAGAGAACTCCTGCCAACTCGGCTGCGCCTATCGGGCCTTGCACCTTGTCTGAGATAGTTTTGGCAGCAGCAGCCTGTGCCCCTTGCATGGCCCTTTAAGTGCCCTGGGTCTGAGACTCCTTTTAGGTGACCTTGCAGGCAGTTTTGTCCATTAGTCTGGTCCTTGCAGACTGGGCTTCTGAGCTCTGTAACATTTACCTCTTTCTAGTTCTGTTGTTATTTTAATCATACTGTATGAATCCTGAGCAGCACATAGTGGAAACCTGTTAGATACTCTATTAGCTTTTAAAATAACAGAAAACGATCATTTTTGAGCGGGCACCCTCAAAAAGAAACAAGGTCAGAGAATTTCATCTTCTGATGTCCCTGTTGAAAGCAGAATGCCCCTTTTCAGACTAAATGCAAATCAGTAGACTTTAGGGAGTTTCTTTGAGTTTCATCCAGAATACCACCCTTTTCTTAAGGACAGTCTGGTAGAGATGCATGACTTGATTGAAATTAATGCTGGAAAAATTGTAACCAAGAAATAAAATAAAATAAATATATTTAACATCATAGCTTTAAGGCAGATGTGTGCAGCTATGAAGTGAAGACATAAATAAAAAGAAAACCCTCAAATGTGGAAAACAAACTTTCTTAAGTACTTCTGAAAATCCTGGCAATAATATCTCAATCTGAAGTTTTTGTAGGTTTTAATCCAGATATATTGTGTCCACTTCTAGTAAAAAGCATTCCTTCCTGAACTTCCATGCATACCCAGCTCGATAAGGAAAGATTTTTGACCACGGTAGTCTGTTCTGTGTTGATTAACATTTGCACATGGCTTCCTCTGAGCCTTTTCCTCGGTCCTCCTGCCCTCAGCCCACTCCACCCCTGTGCATCCACCCCCCAGGAAAAACTTGCTGCGATCCGGTGCAGCAAGTGCCAGTACTGAAGTAGTAGCACAACTTCTTTGCTTTGTGCTTTTTTCTTTGCAAGGGAGAAAATGGGAGTCTTCCCACAAGGGGAGACTTTGTTTTCCTCTTTCTGTTGTCTGTGATCCCCACCTGTTGTATATATGGTAAAAATATCTGGGACTTATAACCCAGCAACAGTACGCAGCTAGAGTCATGTGTGACCGGGTCAAACACACACTCGCTGGAGGGTCATGGCCAGGTTACTAAGTCAAGGCTGGCAAGTCTCCACGATAATGTTTTCTTTCTCTCTCACTCTTTTTTTTTTTTTTTTTTTTCCTTCTCCCCTTGTCTGTCTTCCAAATAAGAGTTTAAAAAAACCCAAACCCTCATAACAATGCAAACTATTTAAGCATGACAAATTCAAAGAAGTTTTTTATTAAAAAAAAATTGGAAGGGGGGCAAAGTCAATGATATTTTGGATTTAATTTTATAGTATAGTTTTATGTGGCACATGAAAGAGAGAAATTTGTATTGAAACAATTGAGACCCACTTTCCCAGTTCCTGGCTCTTTCCTGGAAGATGATTAAAAGCAGACTTTTTTTTCCAGACGAGACATAAAAATTAAATGATCTACAGTATATAGTTATTTTTTCAAATGTTTGGAGGCTTATAAATAACTTCTACAATCAAATGCACCCATACAAGCAGCAGAGAATCTGGTTCTAATTACTTGTACTTTAGTTGAACTTTGGCGTTTCCTTTGACTTTCTGCCTAATGTATGTGAGCTGAGTGCCTTGCACTCCTGCAGTGAATTCACAAAAAAAAAAAAAAGAAAAGAAAAGGCAAAAAATCCAGACCCTTGTTGGTGCCAACAAAAATGAGGGTTAACAGAATGTTTTGACCAAATGCAACACTTTGCTATTCACCCTAATTAGCTGAAATTGCGGCTTCCCACCAGGGACCCTGAGCTCAGTATTCAAAATTCCCTTGAGGCTATCCAGGAAATGCCATTTGCTTTACAACTTCTTATTCTTTTAAAACTCAACTGTCCAAAGTGTGCATTAACATGCAAGCTTAATAATCTAAGCTTCTAGGAGAACATGAAGCATTTTGCAGTTCCTGCCTGCTTCTAGTTGATCTCAAAATAAAATACCTTCTCCATCTGTCAACACAGTTTAGCTGGCAGTAAATTAGCTCTCAGAAAGCACGCTGTGCTTTTAAAGATCTTATCTGCTACTTTATCTAACCTTTAGAAAAATTTCAGACATCTTAGGAATTGTGAAGTGACCAATTGTTTGAGAGTCCCTGTGTGCTTAAGCAGTATTCAGGTGTTGGGTGACAGCACCAAGGCTCTGTTTTCTCAGGTGAGCAGGGATCCTGAAGTGTCACATCCCACAGGACAAGAAAGCAGGGCATGGAAAGAAGTTGCTTTTTTTTTTTTTTTTTAATTCTTTTTTTTCCCACTTGAATTCTTCCTAAAATTGTAGGACTGCTTTAAAAATGCTTCTTCTGGAGAAGTCAACTGTCCACCCCCCATCCTTGCTTTTTTTCCTTGTTGCTTGTGTAGACATGCATAGAAAAAAGCGGCTTCTGCTGTCATGCATCCATTAGCTGTCAACATGTTGCAAAAAAAACACCTTATACCTGCTGAGCATGAGTTGCTACAGCCTGCACAGAACTTCTGCACAGGCACTGCCTACTCTTTCAAATAAAGAGTTACAAAAGCTAAATCCAAGGAAGGAAAATAAGTCAGAAACGGGAGTTAGAGTCAAGCATGGCTTGAACCTGTGTTCAAGCCTTCTCCAGAGAACTGCACACCTTGCCTGCGATCAAAAATGAATGTGCCCAAACTAGGTAATATTATAAAAAAAACCACCAACAAACTCCCACAAAAACATTAAAAAAACCTCCAAATCTACCAACCAAAAAAAACCCAACCAAAAACCCAAACTCTCTAGACAGTTGTTCAGCTAATGCAAGTATTATTTTTAGTAGATTAAGTCCTTTTAGTGGCAGATGTATGTGGAGGTTTTAGGGAGAATCTTCTGATTTCCATTGGCTCCTTCCTTATCATATACCTTTTCAAATTGTACTGAAAAACATTCTTTAGCAGTACTTTCAACACTTCACTTGCTGACTCTGTTGTGTATTTATGAACTGAATTGGTTGCACAATCTCTTCTGGGTATCACAAGCTCCTGATGTTTCAACAGTGCTTGACAGACCTCTCTGGTGTACAATACTGTTTGTGGTTGGAACACTACTATTGGATGCTGGTGCTCGTTTAGGATGAATTGATGAATAAACAGAAGTGTATCAGTATTATTCCTGAAAGGCTGCTTTCCTCCAAACTGAAATCACAGAAGGATTGCAGGGACGCAGTTGTTTTATTGAATGACACAACCTTGTTTTCCTATGGGGAGCCTAAAAACTGCCTTTCAGGTGGACTGGGAGAGTTGAATGAGCTAATACAAAACACATTGTCTGCTGGTATTGGAGTTTTAAAGCTAAAATTCTATCATTCCATAGACTCATTGGAAGCCACCATAATTCATGTACAAGCATGAAATAAGGCAAGAAATGTTTGGGGCTTCTCAAGGGCATTTGATGAATCTAACTTTAATTTAGAAGTACTAATAGATTATTGATTCAAGCAGGGTGGCTGTGCAGAGATCAATAACAAAGCACTCTCTATCTCTCTTAAATACCAAAAATTACTGTTGAAAAGAAATTATCGTTCTCATATGAATTTTCATTAAGAAAAAGCTTCATTAAAGTTTTCTTGGTGCACTAGGAACCAAGTAGCATGTAGATGTTTGCCAAGTTCAGTTTATTTAATGCTGAAAAAGATGAGTATAGTTCTGGACGTTGTCTTAATGTCACAATTTATGGAGCCATGTTATTTTACATGTTTCAGTTTTCTGTTTTTTTCACAGCCTCCTTATTGTTAGATGTATAAATAAAGTGCAAAGGTATTTCTTTGCTAGATCAGAGCCTTTAATACTTTACTCTAGCATTTATTTTCTTCTCAAGAAGTGTCTGTCCTTGAAGTTGACACTAGCTTAACCCAAGGAAAAATGGCAGAAAGGGGCCCTTCTCTCACGAGTAATCAGAGGTTGCCTCGTGTTGTGATGCCCTCTGTGAATTCAGCAACACATGGGTTGACAATGAATCATGAGTTTTACACAAATGTATCATCGTTGTAATCTGAAAAATATCATATACAGTAAATCTTGTCTAAGATTTTTCTATTGAGTAATATTCTTTAGGGTCTGCTGTTAGTACTCTGGAGACTTAGTTCTGCTGATAGTGCGTAATATTTCTGGATAGATCTGAATTCACAGATCCTGTCATTCCTGTATATCTGTTGAAAAGTTGGAGGGATTTATCTGAGAAGCAGCAGACGGCTAGGTGAAACATGAAAATGTATTGCACATTCACAATAAACGTGAGGAATGATGACAGCATATCACAGAAAACTGATGCAGATGTTTTGGAAAGATGTAGTTCACATGTCTTATCTTGCATCGTAGAGCTTTCATGTCCTTTTCCTGGAAGGGGTTACTGGCTTTTCAACAGGCTCAAAACTAATGACCATGTAGAAATATTAAGGCAATAAAGGGATATGGGAGCCATAATATATAAGTAGCTTTTTCTCAGCGAGGTTTCCTAATGTTACAGGTCCTAAGATAGGTAAGGAAGTGTTGCTGGGTTGTGCTAGTTCTACAGATTAAAAAAAGAAAGACAACTTGTTTAGGTAATTTTCACTTCAGGTCTCACACTCTTTACATATATCCTGATATGTGCTGCTATCCTGCTAGGTCAGAATTGCATACTGGAGGTGTTACCTTTTGTAGCAAAAGGCAAGAGATTTAAAAACTCTCCCAGGATTAGGTACAGTTTCCCTTTAAAGGCTGATATCCAACCTCCACGGGTGGATGCTATACAATGCAATAGGCCTAAACAAGAACATGAGCCCAAAGTTGTCCCTTTTGGGAGCCTGGTAAGATTTATGCCCTACATCTAAGTTATTGGGTACTTTAAAATATAGTTTTGAGGCTGTAGGATGTAGTGCTGCCATTATTTGCCTTGCTTAGCTCCCGTTAAATTTTACTAGGAAAGATGAATTAATGTTTATTATGGAAATAAAGGTATGGGCCAGTTTGATACTTACAATATGGTTGTAGATGGTAATTTATTCAAAATTATTCTGAGTAATTCAATTTTATTTTTTTTTTCTTTTGCAGCAGTTGAAACTCAGAGCACCAGTTCTGAGGAACTTGTTCCAAGCCCTCCTTCACCGCTTCCACCCCCTCGTGTTTACAAGCCCTGTTTTGTTTGTCAAGACAAGTCATCTGGATATCACTATGGTGTCAGTGCTTGTGAGGGATGTAAGGTGAGTGCCATCATCTCCCTTTGCTTTTATAGGGCTGCATTTTTTCTTAGGAGAGGGATAAAGCAACACAATTTGGTGCGACTTGATTTTTTTCAAAGACACTGTAACTTACTTGCGTGAATTAATTCTGATTCATGACTAAAGACAAGTAAATTACCATCATTCTTGGAATTAATTCCCTTCATAGCTTCTGCCAAATATGGCTTTCATGGACTTCCTTAAGTACTGATTTGCATGAGAATGTGGTCATACATGCAGACATAATCAAAGAATAAATGAAAAACTTTTTGAGACTCTTCATTGTAAATCTGTAGGTCAGATATTCCCTGAGATCTCACATGGCCCTTGGCTGCTCTTGGCCTTTTTCTGTGTACTTCTACCTCTCTGTACCCAGGGGGTAGAATTTGGGAACAAGATCTGATCATCTGGAAATTTTTGGTGTCTAGCTCTGTAACTAATCTCAAATCAATTTGGGAATTTGAGGATTAGCAGGTTTGTGTTTGCAAAATTTAATCTGTCAGACTTCATTGCTGGCACTTCTGCCAGCTGCCTTCTAGTGCTGTGATTATCAGAGCATGAATTGATGACTGTCCATAGGATGCAGTAATAAAACACACCACTCAAAAGTAGAGAATGTCTGAAGAGAAGACACCCAGCAGAAAAGAAATGTCAGCTACACCATGTTTGTGTGGCAGTAACTCGAGGTGTGCACATAGTGTGCACTTCCATGCATGCAAGGAAGAAGGTAGAGTGAAAAATGGTAAAGAATGATATCATAGGGCAGATGCTCTCATAGATAGGTTTGTTAGCATACCATAGTGCAGTGATCTTTCTTAACAGTTAAAGACCTATGATTTTCATCCTTTAGCTTAAAATAGATGTGTAGTGTTTAGTACGGTACTAATGCATGCTGAAAGTGTGACAGGTGTTATATAAATAAAGTTCTTAGAATAAATTAACAAAAGGCATTTTGCTGGTTTATTTTCATGAAATGATATATTTTTCATATAGTGTGTAGTTAGCCATTTCTACTTTATCCTTTGAACCTTCAACTTCTTCCATGCTAGTGGCCTTTTGTACTTAAATAAAATACCATAGTCCTGGCTTGGTGTCATTGGACAAAAAACTAAAGGATTGAAATCTGGTTTTCCCCCTATTTTATAACTGTAGAGACTGAATTAGTGAAAGTAACTTCTTAATCTCACCTCAATTGGTATTAAAGTTTTTCTTGGATGTCCTGTCTGTATTTTTTTCTTTTAGATACCACGAAACTGTCAAAATTAAACTGTTTGTTAAGAAGAACTATGGAAAGAATATGCTGTAGCTGATTTCCTTAAGTAGGAAATCTCATCATAATCAGATGCTAACATGTAAATGCTGGTAGTGAAACTTACCCACGTTACCTCTAAGTACAAACATAATTGCAGACCATGGCAGCAAGGTCACATGTCCCTAAGAGCTNAAACTGTCAAAATTAAACTGTTTGTTAAGAAGAACTATGGAAAGAATATGCTGTAGCTGATTTCCTTAAGTAGGAAATCTCATCATAATCAGATGCTAACATGAAAATGCTGGTAGTGAAATTTACCCAGCAATTTACCTCTAAGTACAAAAATAATTGCAGACCATGGCAGCAAGGTCACATGTCCCTAAGAGCTCATTCTTTTTGAAGAATATGCAAAAATACACTGTAGGACTTTGACTGGCCTACTGCAAAGAATTTTCATAAATAATTAAAGCAAGATCTCACTTGTAAAAATACATGAGGAAATCCATCTTGTAATGTGTTAGCCATTACTCAACAAGAACAAAAATATTATCTTCACTTATTTGCTAATTTGCAAGATGGAGTAATTCAGCACTCAACAATGGCTGATGTTAAAAGAAGAAGAAAAAAAAGATCAGTTACACACAAAACCTGTCAGCCTATGAGAAATAACAAGATTCCAAAGTAGTAACCTGGATGCTTGAGACTGGTAGCATTTGAATTTGTTGATGCTAGCTCTGCAACAGGTTGGACTAAGGTTTTATGGAATCTCTTCCATAGATTGAGTCAAAGTCCTTAGCGAATGCTAGAAAATGGCAAGAACATGATGGAGCTGCTGAATCAACCACCAGTCCCTTTGGTGGACAGCTACATTTACTGTTGAAAGTTGTCTGAGCTGTCAGGTCAACAAAAGTGGTGAGCTGGATGTGAGCAGAGGGCAGACAGCAGACCCCAGCACCAGAGGCCACCTCAGAAACCTGTGTTGCCAGTTTCCACTCTTTCTCTGAAGAATGTTACCCTTTTCTCTTGAGCTCTTTTTGACTGTTTGGTTTATTTTTCTTTTCCTTCATCAGCTGTTGGTCCTGTACCTCAAGAAAACTACCACCAATGATTTGTATCCATACAGGCTTCTCAAGTCTACTTTCACCCTCTGTTCTCAATATCAGTTCTTCATGCACCTCTTTTCTTTCCAGCCTTCTTCATACAAAAACTAGCCAGTTGCTTTGCAAGTTTCAGTAAGCACTGAGAACTGAGCACTGCTGCCTGAGGAAGCCACCTCTCCTGTGGATCTCTGCCTTTCATTGATTAACCTAAGTTTATTAGAGAGCCCGTGTTTCCCTGAAGGCTTCTGCTTGATATGGAGCTGCAGCTTCATGCTGATTCTCTGGTAAATCAAGGGAATTATAATAATTAGGAAAAATTCATGTTACAGCCTTTTGTGTAGTTAGAAAACTCAAATTCATTACCCCTTTACCTTGAAGACACGTTTCCATGCAATTTCAAAGAGCTCTGTTTTCTTCAAGATTTGTCACTGAAGCTGACCAGCATCTTCAGAAGCTGTTGGGATGGGGAGAGGCAATCTCATTCCATAAGAAGCTAGACTAAAATATCAGCCAATCCCTTTCTTTCTCTTTTCATCTGACCATGTTGCAATTTTCTCTTTTTTCACTTCTATTTTCCCTTCTTCTTTCTTCATTGAATTTGCAGTCTCCATTCTGTGATGTTAAATCTTAAATTAACTCATTTTTTCTCCTGCATTTGCACCTTCCTCTGTTCTGAGGTCCTTTTCTCAAGTCTTTTCCTTTTTTCCTTTCTGACGCATTTACCTCCCGCTTTGAACTCCTGGCAGTTTTGTTTCCCAAGGGAAACACAAATGGAAAACTCTGCGCACATCATATTTATCTAATTAGGATCCTGATCCTTTGTTTCTCTGTGGTGGCTTTCCATTGCTTTTCTTCTAGTTTTCTCTCTATCTCCTTCTCTTTTGCCTTTCTCCTTTGAGCTCTGGTGAAGCTGCTGCCACAGTGATCAATATTAGTCATCATCTAATGCAAGGAACAGTTTTCTGTCCTCCAGGTTTTGGGTTGATGGCTGCCTTTGATTCATCAGGCTTTTTCCTGGATTTCAGGACTCTTTCCTTGCTGATTTTTCAATATCTCATTAAATGGCTCCTTATTCACTTCCTGATGCCATTCCACAAGATTCAGTGCTTTGGTTTTCTATTTAAAAAATAATAATTTACTGCCCTCTTTTTATGCTAGACCAATGGGGTATATCTTGTCAATATTCCACTTATAAGAGGTGTATCTTTAATTGAGGTCCTTCCAGCCAGGAGCCGTTGGAAAGCTGTGGATGCTGACTATGACCTGTGGTGTTCAATTTGGGGAACACTGCACTGTAAATTTTATCTTCCCACAGCTGCCACCAACCCGTGGATGATTTCCAAAGTACCAAAGTACCCCTATATCTAACTTCTCCCCTCCCGTCTTTTCCTGGTGTGTCGTCTTGCTCACCTCACTGCTACCTTGGACACAGAGTTCATTAAGACAGAACTTTCCATCCTCTCTTTGTGTCATCACCAACTATAATGTCAGTTCTTTCAGGCACCCTGTCATGATGACATAATTTCTGATCTGCAGAATTCTATCTTACCCTATCTGTTACCCAGAATCTGGGAATCTGGCTTCAGCTGCCTTCATTGTCAACCCATTGCTGTGGTCTTCTCACACAGGACTGGTGCCTTCTCCTGTCTTCCCTTCCTCTTTTCCCACTCACTGTCCCCTCACTTGGTTTTTATCCTAACCTCCTTTGACAAATACTTTAGTGGCCTTGCTATCTTACTCATTACTGGAGTCTTCAGTACTGTGCTGTAGTAAGAAGACTGTTCTATGGCTTGTGTTGCTATACTAATCATTTAAGGTTTTTAGAGGATGGAGTATTTCATTATAGGCACATGTGAACCACAGTGAGAATTTCAAAGTGGTTAAAGAAAAAGAACTCCACAAACGTGCTTCTGTGTTTGTTTCTGGGTGTTACACAAAACACAAAAGTGTATGTGCCTCATAGCTGGTCATTGGCTTTCTGTATGTATTAGAGTTTCAAAATCAAACTGATCTTCACAGTGTGCTTATTGCATTTTGTAAGAAAAATTCCATAGATAGTCCATCATTTTATGTGTAAAACAGTACATTGACAATACTCAGCTTATTTACAACTTTTCCATTTTGTAAACTGCATGGCATTTCAGAGGTGGGTTTTGGAATCTACTCGTGTTGTTTCATGACCTCAGTTACAGGCCTCTGAGATATTTTTCTTTTTTCCCTGCAGTCTCTGGGTGTTGCTAGATAGCACGCAAACAAATTCCATCAAAAATGAGCAATTTGGATTTATCCAGCTGGTGCAAGTGGTTATAGGGCTGACTGTCACCAAACACTCAGCTCTTTGGTCCTGACTTGAGTCGTTGTTGTAGCTCGGTTTGCAGAAAGGGGGACTGAGAGCAGGGGACTGAGAGTAGTGGGCTGGATTCCCCACACAATGCCATCATTGTGTGGGTGAGGAGGAGAAGCTGGTGTTCTGGCAGCTTCAGCTGTCTCTGAAAGCCTTGTCTCTTGTTCTGGGCATTTAAAAGACAGCATTCCTCTGCCGACAGTCCTGCCCGGATTACTGGCTTGAATTCAGTGGGCAGCAAAGATGCCTAGAGCAGTTTCATGGGAGAAGACAGTGCAGCATGAAAGAGGGTAGGTTTACGGTCCAGCAGTTTTGTCTGAATGATGAAGATGCCTCTCTGCCTGTTATTGATGCTAACAGACAAAAATGTAGATAAATCTGCTTCAATACTGAGTGATCCCAAGTTGGCTTTTATCATAAAATAAGGATAGCTTTCCTTCCATCAGAGTTTTCATATAGAATCACATCTAATCTGGGATCATTAAATTAAAAGGGTAGCCACATTTAATATATTTTCAAGGGTTTTCAGCTATGAAAATATGTCAATTTATTTGACATATTCCTGACTCAAATATATATTTTTGTTATGGCAAAGACTTGAAGCAGTATGAAAAAATAGGCATTTATATAAACCTTGACATTTAGGTCTGTAATTCTGTAGGACTGACTCCCCAAAAAAGATAAAATACACACAGAGAAATAAATAGAGAAAATGAAACAGTTTTTGCTTCATTCAAATTCGTTGTTAAGCTTAGGAGAAAAGCTGTCATTTTGTTACAGTTTTAACTTAATCACTTACAGATGCAGCGTGAGGCAGTCTCACCACTCAACTTGAGGCCCAAAATTACTTACCTAACTTTGAAGGCTGGGCTTTCTGCAGACATTAAGAGAGAGAAGCTCCTCTGATTGCTGATTAAAAGCATCTAAACCAGATCTGCTCTGGATCACCCTCTAGAAGAGCCTGTCTCTGTGAGCCTTTGGCTTAGGTGCCCAAGCACAACTGTGTTACTGTTCTCTGATACGATGTTCCCTGTGATTATGTCCCTCTGGATGCTGAGGGGCTTGGGGTTTCCCTGTGGCAGGCCATGAATCCCTGATCAGCACTGGAACAACTGGTTTACAAAATGCTATAGAGAGAGAAAGAGGGAGGAACTGGCTTTCATTTTGTTTGTTTGTTTGAAATTTGATGGCAAGAATGTTATTTCCACCCTAAATGATATCATGATTCTATGATACTGTGGTTTGGTCTGCGAGAAGTGTTGCTGAGAGACCTAAAATATTTTATGGATTGTTACAAAAAAGTTCCCTTTATGGAACAGTGTCCTTTGGGACAGATGCCTTTTCCTTTTCATAATGTCTCTTACATCATGTGAGAACAGATTTGCATTTTCTTAGGCAGTTCTGGGATTGTGGAGGGATCTTAAGCAGCAGTTCTTTTTGATAATACCACTCTTGCACGTGTTAGCTTCCAGCTATAATATAATTATGTTTAAGCCTATATTTATGCCCCTTTACAGGGAATTAAGGATCCAGACAAAGAATTTTCTCAGCTATTTAGCAGTAAAAAATAAAAGCACACTTCATAAAGCTAGCTAACTAACATTCCATGTATTTGTTTGGTTTTGTTTTCTTGGCATGTTTTAATCACCTACAACTGAAACAGAAAGTAAGAAATATAAACTTGAAAATATGTGCATGGTATTATTTGTATCAGGGAAAGAAGTAACATTGTTTGCAGCAATGCAGTGGGAAAAGCTTCTGTTGGTTCAAAGAAAAATATAGATCAGCTTGAATGATCAAGCTGTATTTGTCTCCATTTAGGCTGTGTTAGTGACAGTGCCAGCAGTAGAGATGCGTGCTGTCATCCATGCACAGCTATGAAAAATTCCTCAAATCACAGAAAATTGCTCCTAGTTTCAGTTATATCAACAATACTTTTTAGAAGGTGAAAAATGCACTTCGAAATACATTTCTGCATACTATTAATATAATCTGATCTTAAACTGTATGCACTTTGCAGCATAGCAACATTCCAAGCCATTCATTTGCAGAAAGCAGTGCCATATGCAGAAAGGCACTAAATGAGTGCAACTGCTTTAAATGTAGTACTGAAAACCTGGATATTTTATTCATTTTGTGCAATCAGAGGAGACCTGATTGTTTTAATGCCATCCTTGAAATTTTAACTTTTCAAATAACAAACCCAGGAAGGTCAGGTTCCCCCTGAAAAAGGTTGTATCTATTTCAGTAAGCTCTTAATTCTTTTTTGTTTGTTTGATTGTTTGTTTGGAAGATAAAACTTTCGATGGATCCTGAATTTGTTTAAAAAAATTTAGATGGGGAAGCATATATTAGTTGGAAGCACTCTGCAAGCAAACAATCCTGATGAAGTAGGTGGGATCAGGAACAAAAGTTTTTTCTCACCAGGTTTATTAAAATCTCTCTCTGGGTTGTGTGAATGAAGAAATAAAATTAATTGCTCACTGTGAGAGATACCAAAAATGTAATTTGTGTTGTGTACCAAATATGCTTTCCAGTGCTCTGAGCCCAGGTTGTGGGTTATAGCTCTGCTGCTCCCCTGCACTGGGCTTCTGAAACAGAGATGGAAAAAGAGCAGCAGTGTCTCCATGAGGGTACAGCACCTACATCCACAGCTAATCTTCCTCTTACCTTGCCTGTTGCCTTGTCATAGACCAGGGGTTCATCATAAGCTGAGATAAGAGTTGTTTTTTTACTAATTACTGTAATTTTTTTCTGTCAACCATGCTGGTGCTATAAAAGCACAGAGATTATCCCAAATTAACTTTCTAACTGTGCTAACTCCACTGCTCCACTTATTTGTGAGAATAAGGGCTAATGTCCTGTGGAAACAGGAACTGGAAAGCACTCTCTTAGATTTTCCATGAACTGCCAAACAACGATGTGTAATTGTTTGGCTTAAATCTTGCACTCCCTTCCCTTGTAAAATTCCTGATACCATCAGTGAAGGCTTTCTCAGAACAGAACAGCAATGTCTGAATCTTGATCTGTGGTGTGTTGGTGATCAGCCACATTTTGGGGCACAGCTTTGCTGTGCTGTGTACCTGGAAGGTTTTTGATAGCAGGTGGTGTTTCTCCTGCAGACAGGTATCTCCTGTGGACAGCTTGGGTACAACTGTCCCATTTCAGAGGTCAGTAGGACTCATCTAAGGTAGATGTGGACTTCCCCATTGTATGCCAAGCCATAGTGCCCATGTCTGTTTGCAAGAGCATTTCCTAATACAAATGTAGCCTTCATGCTGCTAACATTGCATATCTTTTCGGGGTCTTTGGCCACTAAGTAGTCCACAACAATTACAGTTTTTTTGTTGTTGTTATTATTAATAAACTGAAATTGTTGAGTCTTACTCTTTTGGCAGTGTCTATGCCTTTCCCTATCTGGGAATATACACTAAAAAGGAGAAACTTCAAATTTATATGTGTACGTACGTGTTGTTGATGGAGTTGAATCATAGTTTCTTGCACCACAGTGGATGATAAAGAGTCTTTGTAGATGTATTTGTCACATTTCTATCCAGCTTTCACCTGCCCATAGCTGTTGTGGCTTATTAGCAAATGGCTGAGAGAGCTCGGGCTCACACCAGATCAGTAATGTGTGTGTGGTTTACAACGCCTTCAGCAGAATTAAGTAAATTATATCCATGTGTAAAAGTGTTGTCAAGGCAAATCATGCCGTGAGGTACTGACCAGAGATGCCAGAAGCAGGTGGGCTGCAATTCAGGCTGGCACACTTGCCTGCTGAGAAGTCCCCTGGTTTGCATGCAGGGAATGTGGAGTGTGTTTTTATTTCCTGTCACTAGGTTCTAATGGGCTTTAATTTTTCAATTTTCTTCGCTAGAAAGAGGGAAAAATCTTTTATTTTGTTCTCATCTTGTCAATCTATTTCATACCTCTCCATTAGTTTAAGGACCACATGTGGCCTTTAATTGTAGTTGTAGAGTACAGGCTGTTCTGTGCACACTCCACAAATTGTACAAGTATAGGAAAAAATGGTTTTTTACCATATTTAACACAAGATTTTATATTATGATCTTTAAAAGTACTGTTTGCAGATGTAATCTAGCAAATAAGGAAATAGGGATATCAGAACAAACATCTGAGAAATTAGGTACTTTTAGATTTTCTGATAATTATATAGCCTATTTTTTAAATACTATGCCATATTTATGCAATTGCAAATGTATAAAATTACATTGAACTAGAGCTTTCATTTTCTAACTCTAGAACTTTTAAAAAAAATCTGGTTAATGAGAAGTTGATAGGGAAGGATATACAATTGATTTGTTGAATTTAGATTTAGGATAGCTTGCTGCACCCCATAAGAAAGTGCACTGTTTGTCCTGTTGGAAAAAAGAATAGAATAGTTTGCCAAGAGTAGTTCTGGCTGAGTGTGATTTTGGTGCTGATGAGATGGTTGAGGTCACTGCTGTTCTTGCTTTAGGCATCTTTTCAAATTGCAGTTTTTCTTAGCAAGTACTTAAAGACTTTCTGATTGGTACATCTTAGAGAAGTAAATCCAAAATTAAGAGGTTTCATAATGGTAGAAAATGGAATTAATCATTATCTAATTCTGTTCACACTTATGTATTAAGTAGATATTCAGGTGCTCTTTGTTTGCTACAATTTTGGAACTGTAAGATACACCGATCTATATTTTCTGGTTATTGTAAACCATCACCCAGTTTGTAAGTGGTCAGCTTCCCAATTTGCAAAAATACTTTGGCCTTGGAAAGTAGCCTTCCATCACCATCTGCATTTACTGACTGATCTGATAGTGGAAACAGAGGTCCTTTTTAATCCCAAATGAAGTGTTCCTTTGAGAATATTTCCTAGAGGGGTATTTGCTTTCGATTCTTCTGGAAATGGAGTGCAATTGAATTTGCACCATGGATCCCAGAGCAGTTCAGATTTGTGGAGCTGGTCTTTATCTGTGCTGTAGCAGAAAAGACAACTGGATGTAATTTTCCAAGATTCAGTATTTCCAATGAGGTCAGCTTTAGAAATTCTTTATCCAATTTGTTTATTATATACATTCTTCTTTTTCTTCACCCTGTAAAACAAAATAAATGCCTTACAAAAAAAAATATTCTTTCACTTTTGAGTACCCATTCAAAAGAGCAGAAACTGACAAAATGGAGGTTAGAGCCGTGTGCCTAACTTTCCCTCTTTGTATCTAGATTGTACTGTAGTCTTGAAATATGGATACCTTGTCTCTTGAGAATCATGTAAACTCATGCTGTGTCCTTCTTCCTGTTTCTTATTATTCTTATTATTTCAGAGGAACTTCCCATATACAGGGGATATCTCTAGGTGTGACACCCATGAATCTCAGTTATGAAAGTTATGAAAACTTGTGGTGTTAAAGAAGTCATACACCCAATTCTGTAATTGGTACTTCTGGTATGTTGGCATAGAAACTGTTTAAGTGATGTGCTGCTGCAGCTGGTTTGCCAAATATTCAGAGTCCTTACTCATAAATTGTTCTTCCTTTTGATAATAAGCAGGAGCCCCCACAATTTCCACAGCTCAAATCAGGAGACAGCTAAGAAGTAGAAAAACATTTTTGTATGTTAAGTCCCTTAAGATTTCATGTGGCCATCCTTGAAAATTCTCATTTAATATATTTCAGTGGGAAAAGTTACTATGCAATAAAAACTGGATCATAATGCTTAAATTTTAGAGGGAAAAAATATATTGTTTCTGGATCTCTGGTCTAGAATAATGAATACATAAATTATAAGGAGAGACACAGTTGCAAGTAATGCCAAAAATGTAGATTTGGTTGGCTGTAAATGCAGTCAATGATTTCACTCCAGCTACTCAGAACCCAGTGCCCGAGGGGAGAGCCAGCAGCCCCCAGCAAGTGCACGTGAGCAGGGTCTGCCATTGCCTGGTGTCAGGCAAACTGATCAAATGCTCATGAAGCAAGTTTGTTCTCGTTTTTGAGTCTCTTTAAAAGTGACAATTTAATGGGACCCATTACTGTCGGTTGTGGCCAGTTCCCTGTCCCTCCTCCCAGGCTCTTAACAGGGAAAGCAGAGATTTATAGCTGTGGTGTAACCACTCCAATGGGCTACTGTTCACTCCTCCTGCGAGTGTCCTCGCTGGCTGCTCTCCAGATGAATCTTCCAAACAGGAGAGAGGTCTTCCCTCTCTCTGGAGTGCTTGCCTAGCTTGGAGCCCTGTGCACCTGTGATAAATATATATGCAAATGATTAGGTCCTCGCTTCACTGTGAGCCTGATCCTTACATGCTTTCTGCTGGTCAAAAGAGTGGCAGTGCTCCAGATTTAGCAATATTTAAGCAGAGTATGTAAGAGAGAGAGCTCTGCAACCCATCATTTTTTAAATTAATGAACACAACCATTTTTTAAGTTTTTTTTTTTAGTTCAGGGGATCAAGTCATTTCTCAGATGCTGCTGCAAATGGTCTTGCCCAGTCCACATTTGTCAATACTTATGTACAGAAACAAAAGTGAAAACCACCTATGTTTTTTAAAGGAAAGAAAAGGGAGTGTTAGGTAAACAGAAGAGATGCAGGCACAGCACCCAGGAACCAAATGGATGAACTAAGTAAAAAGACCTTTCATCTTACCCTAAGTCCATGTGATTTTCGTAAACTGGAAGAATGATCGTCTTGTGATGATATGAGCTCTGTACTTGAATCTGGCCATTGATTGAAGTCTGGCAGGGGAGGGAGAAAACAGGAAAACATCTTGCTAAGATTTTCCTGTGTTAGATTAATCAGCTCCAGTTCATTCACTCATCTCTGAAAGGTCATGTTTTCTCATCATCAAAGCTGCCCAGTCCGAGACTCTCCCTTGCTTCCCTACAGCTTGGCTGAATGATCCATTGAGCAAGGTGGATGCAGCACTGCATTTGTCCTGAAAGCTGCGATGCTTTTTCAGCATCTCAGTGTGATTTGTGTTGGGGTTTGCAACAAGATGCATCTCTCTGATTAGTGTTGCCCTAAAAGTCTTTATTGCTTGGAGGAGCTAGTCAGTTGATTCCTCTGGCTCTGTTTCTGCAGTTGCTAATCCCTTGCACTGGCACAGACTTCATTTCATCCACCTTTCTAAGCCTGCTTTCCCATGTTGTCCAGACTGTTTTAACCGCAGGTGCTCTGACTGTGTACGGAAACTGGGCAGGGGGACATGGCCACCATCTCACTCTTAAAAATGGTGGGTTTTCCAAGCTGGTCCTGCTCCAACTCATCCCTCTGCTGTCGCCTTTGGTAATGAGTTTCAGCTGCAGTGTGGAAAGGTAATTTTCCTTGACTACTGCCAGTACTAGAGCCAGACTTGCATATTTCTGGATGTTTACTTGAACTCTGTTTTCTAGTCTCCAGGCATCCAAGTTTCACTAAACTCTAGGCTTTAAAGGATTTTGGTGGATAGTTCTGTATTAGCAGAGTTTCTTTGTTGCCGAACACAGGGGAATGAGAGTGCTGCATAAAGTAGTAAGTACAAGATATTACTTGCCAGATTTCAAGAGATCTGGTACAACATATTTGTTTAGATGTCAACTGTCAAAACTAAGGGCAAAAAAAAAATTTATGGGGAGATAGTGAATGTGTGTTGATGAGTCATTCAGATAGATGCCTGAAAACTGTACCAGGAAGCATAATCCTCAAGACATCTGGTTTATTTTGGCATGTTTATGTCCATGTTATTTCTTCTGAGTATTTCTAAGTTGCTTTCTGCATTGTTTTCATGTGTCACTTCATTCCTCCTCAGAAACTTCTTTGCTGTGGATCAGGCATGTTTTAAAACTCCTCCCAGGTCAGACAAAGAGAATAGAAACATGCTGGGTGTTGAAGGTAAGCAGGGGCCATGCTGTGGCATGGCCAAAGCCAGCTCTTTGCCAGCACCCACAGGCACCCACCCAGCCAGCCAGGCTCAGGCTGGGCTGCTGCATTGGCTCCAGGTCAGCTGGGGCGAGAGCAGGGAACAGCTGGCTGTGCACACAAACTGTGCAGATCTCTCTGCTAGCGTGAGGGGAATTGCGCCTCAGCCAGCTTGCAGGCATATATAAATATTTGTGGCATAGTTTGCATTATTATTTCAGCTGAGCTCTAAACATTCGGTTGCTGATAGCGGGAAAGAAACTAGTGCTGCTATAAATTTCAGATGGTGCAGAAATGCAGGGATTTTTGTACTGGCTGACAATTAAATAAAGTCCCTGTGCCTCTTTTGATAAATAACTCTGCTGCCAAATATGTGCGGGAACTCTGCAAGCCTTTGTGGGGAGGGCTGGGAGGGGAAAAGGAGGAGGACACAAAGCCAGCCTGTGCGGGGAATTTCCTTGGAGCACACGCACACCTTCTTTCTCCCATGTAGGTTTGTGTTTGAGCTTGCCCTTTCCTCTTCACATGTTTCCATCTCTGCCAAGCAGCTAAATGGAGAGGTTAATTTGAGAGACTGCTACAAGTAATTGCAGCATGGTAATTGCATAGCTAACATGAATCTTTTTCTTGTCCTGCCTGCTGCAGGAATCTGCATGTCACTGCAGGGGCATAGCTTGGTGGAGATTTTTTGTTTGTTTTTACTAGGAGTTCCACTGCTTTGTTAGAGTCGCTGTTGATTGTAGCTCTGTGCAAAAAATAAAAAACCCTACGTGCATCCTAGTAAAATTGTGACATTGTCCACGGAAGATGGTTCCCCCACTCCAGCCGTCCGAAAACCCAGTGGATAAAAACAAAGACACGAATTATGAGCGTGAACCAAAATCAGTCATACAATTGAAGGATAAGGATTTGAAAAGTCTTCTGTGGTACTGTGCTTCCATGCAGGAGGGCAGCTACATAAATGGTTTGGAAAAGTGTCATTCTTTACGAAGAAATACTGCGCTTAATTAATTCTTGCTCCTGGGAGGTCAACCTGGGGCACTCATTATTGTCTTAATTGGTGGTATAAATCCTGAGGCACTGGAGGGGAAGAGAGGAAAAAAACGATGAGCAGTTAGCAACATACAGCCTTTTGGATAAGTGCTAGCCAGTAGTACAACTATCCTAGTGACATTTCATGGTTTTATTGGGTTATAGGTCTGATCCTTCCCAAATTAGGTTAAAGGGAATTGATTTGCATAAACAAGAATATAGAACAACAGCAAAATGCAATAATTCATTCCTGAGATCTCCATTAAACTGTGTGAAATAACTCAGAAAAGCGCTTCTTTGATCTCCTGTTATTTGTATTAAATTATATTCATTACTCTTCCCATCTGGAGTTTCATTGCAGGCCAAAAATCATCCTACAGACATGACTGAAAGGAAGTTAACTGTAACTTTTTAATTATATACATTCCATCTCTTTTTTTTTTTTTTTTCTTAATTTGAAAAAAGCAGATGGAAGCACATACCAGCACCTTCCTCTCTGTTCAAATCACTGAAGTGGAGAAGCAGAAAATCTCAGCCGTTCTTTCCCCTCACATATTGTTTCAAGGTGATGACTGTTCTGTCTGGAGACTTTGACATGTTTGCTAAAAAGGTCAGGAGTTCAGTGAAAATCGAAATTGTGGAAAAATACATGCGTAGTCCTATGGATGTCGTGGTACCCTCGCTGGAAGGATCTGGTTGTTGCAGATTTGCAGCTGATGGAACACATCTCCCCTGTTTTGTTGGTAGCTGCCTCTCTGCCAGCTGGCCAGCAGAAGTGTTTCAAACTCCCCAGGAAAAAAAGAAGTAGTCAATGTTTTGATGGTCTATAGAATGTTTTTTACATTAAACCAAGATTTGTGGAATCAGAAGATGTTTTGGCCATGGGGCACAATAAAAGTGGTATTCTTTTCCAGCCTCACCAGGGGCTAATGGCTAATTGGCATTACTAGCCCAGTGAACAATCTTCTTCAAGCTCTGTCATGAGATTTTTTTTTTTACCCTGTGAAGCCCATAAGACCTTTTTCACCTTAGAAACTATTAGAGTTTATCAAACATGGCCTGCTCTGTCTTTGCTGGTGAATTTTTTGTAGTTGCAGATGAGTATCCCCGCTGTAGTAGCTTAGAGAGAAGTGACGTGTTCCTCATCTGCTTATCCATGTCCTTTGGGCCCTTTTCTCTTTTTAAGAAGTGAGGAAACATGAGATATTTCAAACTTTTCCATTTCTGTAACAACAATGAAAAGATAATAGACTTTTTTTTTTTTTTCCCCATAGTGGGTTGCTCTTAAATCCACAGGTTTGTATTTCCATATGCAAGATGTGGGATGACAGCTGCTTATTTTTATTGCATTTTGAGTTCTGTCGATTAAAAAGAATGAAAATCACTGCCATACCGGTTTCAAGAACAAATGTTAATTTTCTTTGGCCATAGAATCTCAGGGCCGCTCTTCATCTGCAGAATAAATGGTTTGACAGGCAGAAGTGAGGTGGGAAAGCTGGAAATACCATCGATGACAAAGCCAGAGCCCTTCCCAGGGCGGGCTGGTGCTGAGTTCCTTCACCACTGGCTGGCATTTCTATATGCTCTCTACCAGCTATTGAAATTTGTTTTTGCAAAGATCTTCCTGTCCTGCCCTGATGTACATCATCAGTACAATTTCCCTGCTTTCTGGCAGCAAGCCTTCCTTTACTTATTGTTGTAGCTGCTTCCATTTTGTGCCAGCGGTGGTTTCCAGCCACAATGTCAGACAATTAATTTGTTTATTCTGCAAGCCATGACTTCCAAAGTGTGATAGACAGTGCAGACATCCTGGAAAAGTGCTGTGCAACTGGGAATAAGTTCATTTGAGCTTCCTTTTAGATAGCTGCTTTGGTAGCTTTCATTACTTGTGGGGTCTTCTGTTCTGGCTGCAGCCATTTTGCAGTGTTTTGTCTGTATGGCACCACTGGACAGCATATGCTGGCTTGTAGGTCTTTTGTAAGCCTGTCTATGCAATTCCAGTTGCAGGTTTGCATGTTACCAAGGCCTCCCAGAGTTAATACTCCTGGTTAAAAACTGAAAATTTGCACTGGCTGTTGAGCCTACCAGGATTTGGTGAGGCAGGGGTTTTTTGTTCCCTAACTGCTGCCACTAGTTATTGAAAATACTGCGAACTACATTTAGTTCTTGCAGGTACCTGGACAACTCCCTGGTCTCAGAACAAAGCAGTTTTGTGCAGGTCCCATCACTGAGAGATACCTTAAATGTCTGTTGATGCTCCAGAGAGAGCAGGAATGGGAGCTTTACCTTCTCTAAATACATTTTACAGGGTTAGTAAGGATAGAGGGTAACTTAAAGGACTAAAATAGAGAGATTGAGAAGAGGCCATGCATCACAAACATTTCTTTTGTAAAAAGTGGACATATTTGCCCAGCCCCTATTTCAGAATAAGCTAAGGGCAGAGGTTTCAGGTGTGTGGTGGGCTGCATTTTCTTTTCAGTTGTTACTGGTATTTATCTTCCCTCTCAGAGCTCAGTCAGAGTTTATAAATGACTGATAAATTGTACCATGGAAAAGTCCTTCCTGCTCCTTTGTTTCTTTTACGATAAAGTAGCAATGTGCTTCACTCAGAAGCTTATTTTGCAAATTTACCAAAGAATGGCCTCTAAATCTGCAGGAGTCATAGCTGGCTGCCTGTATTTGGGGGTAATCAAAGCTGAACCAGATGAACTGAGCAGGCTGTTCAAACAGATTGAGCTTGCAATAGCCCTTCTCTGCTGATTACCCTGTCCCTGGCTTGCAGTGCAAGTTTTCAGCTTGTAAGCCCACTATGCCTGCAAATAAGACTTGGCATGGCCTGTACTGGAAAAATATTTTTAAGACATTGTTGTGATCAAATGATCCATCTCTTCATGCTTGTGGATAACTTGAGCTCTAAATCATCTGGCTTGCAAAAATCAACTGGACAGTGAAGGAGAGGGAGTTGTATAGATTCCCTGTCAAATATGTAAGGGTAGCAGTTCATGCTAACAAATCCATAGGACTTTGTAAGTTTAAACATTTAACCTTATCTTGAAGGCTCATCCTTAATGAGGTCCTTTGTATTCAGATAGCCAGTGGCATAATGACATTCAAAATATTTCTGAAATAGTTAATATTCTCTGTGGGCACTCTGCTCTGTACTGAGCTCTCAGAGTTTGACTCATTCACAGGCAACTGCTAAACTAAGTGGTGAATGGGATGAGGGGGTTTCTTCAGCACTGTGTGGAGGTTGGATTGATTAAATAGATTATTTACTTCTATGCAATAGACCAAGGAAGCCAGGTTTGTTTGCTGCTTGATACATACGGTTTCACATATCACTCTCTGCTTTCAGTGTGGCAGATAAGATATCAGCACAATTAAAAGTGAAAAATAATCTGTCTGCTCTGCCACTGGTGGATGCTCAGGGAACACACGCTGATACAATAGATTTCTGAATAATTTATACTCAGCATTTTTTCCTTGCACTCGGTAAATGAGGATGCCTAATGTGGCATGGTCAGAGTGATACTCTATCTGTCATCCATTAAGATAACAAGATTGGTGGGCCTGGGAGGAGCGTGGCATGATACACAGAAAAGATGAGATTAAAAATTGAAATGTTTGACCAAAATGTTCTGTGTAAAGGATGCTGATAAAAGCAGCTCAGAAAAACAGAATTAATTCAAAAGTGGGATTTCCACAAAGCTTTGTCTTCTCTAAAATAAAAACACAAGATCCATGTTCCTTTCAAAAGTTGTGGATAAAAGGAATATCGGAGTAAATCACTGTTCCTGATAGGCCTTCAGTAGCTTCCTCTACTTTAAATTCAAGTACTTTGTTGGTGCTATCAAAAACAATTATGTATGACAGTAATGCTTTATGTCTCACAGAATGGGATTGTTTTTATATTCATAAGGCTTTTTAAATTACAAAGAAAGAATCATTTATGATTGTTTTTGGAACTGGAGTGTCTCATCTCCCATCACAGGGTGTTAATTTGGACGAGATGCTAAAATATTTGCATAAAAAATGGCCCATGTAAATATTCAGCCAAACAGATTCATTTTGAGGTGACTATATTATAGTAAGTAGTATATTGTTTTCCAAGAGCCAATAGAAGTTGATTAATTTATAAGCAGTGATAGTTTTCAGTCTCTGAAGTTTCTGACAACTTCTTAACGTCAGATCACATTTGGATTTTCTTGGTTTTTGAAGAAACTCTTGGGGTTGTGAGATCAGATGGGAGTCATTTGACAGAAAGCACTTGGAGAAAACTTAGGCTTGCTTCTAACTTCCGTATTTTTAATGAAATGGCCACTGTTATTGTACCTGTGCTATTTGGAACCCAGCCTTGAAAAGGTTTAAATGTGCTTTTCTGTTAACTGGGCAGCAGGCACCTGCTCTGCCATCTCCACGTCCTGCACAATTTTCTTTTGCTGCAGACCCTGTTTTTGCACAGGACACTGTTTATTCAGCCCAGATTTGGGAAATATCTCTGAGCATGACCCTGCATGCTGTGCCATCCATAACTTGTGGCTGCACAGCACCAGGCTTCTGGAGGTAGGTGGGGAAACTGAGACCCCAGTGCCCATAAAATGATGCTCCTTACCCACCAGTGCCTGACCTCCTGTCCCTTCCCCTGGGACAGCTTGGTTTGGGGTTTGTGTGCAAAGATAATTATAATCTTAGTGCTTCTCCAGAGGAAAACTTGAAAATCGAATATTTTTTTATGATATATTGCTGAGCTTTTAAAATTAGTTTGTCACAAAGCTTACAAGGAATGGTATCCCAATGCTAATGTGGGGAATTGGTGCCAAGTGTGAGTGGGCACTAATACATTGCTGAGAACCATGCCCTTTGCTTTGACCAGGGCCACATTACACCTTTTTTTCACCTGAATATTTTGTGGAAACGAGTTCATTTTTATGTATGTTCCATGAGTAAATCCGGGAAGAAAATCAAATACAGGTGTTAATTTGACAAACAACAGTCAAAGCTTCCACAATTAGTATCCTCTTCTATATCTTTCACTCTATGGAAGACATTGCCTGGAGAGGTTAGGCNTTTTTTTCACCTGAATATTTTGTGGAAACAAGTTCATTTTTCATCAACCCAGGACAATGTATATTCCATGAGTAAATCCAGGAAGAAAATCAAATACAGGTATTAATTTGACAAACAACAGTCAAAGCTTCCACAATTAGTATCCTCTTCTATATCTTTCACTCTATGGAAGACATTGCCTGGAGAGGTTAGGCTGATGAGGAAACTGTCTTCATTTCAGCCTGGAGATCTGCTTTTTCCAAATTTGTTCTTCTTAAGCCTTTTTTATTAGTAATGAGTTCATGAATGCTTTATACTTGCTGTCTGCAGATGGATCACTTTTTTCAGTTGTGCTGTGTGGTCAACTTTGTCTGGTAGGGACTGAGGCAGCCTCCTCTGCTTTCCTTCCTGATGGGCTGTAATTAAACCTTGGCTTGTAAGGACGCACTCCCTGCAGCTATATATCAGAACAGCCCATCAGTAGGTGCCATTAGCTGCTGGTTATGTTTTGGTAAAATACAGATGTGTTTGGAGAAGACTGTTTCTTCTTTTGTCACTATTGGATGACTTGTTCATTTGGGTCATTTTGTTTCTGCCCTCTCAGGCTCGTGGTGGGAGAGTAATGCCATTGGTGGCTGTGGGTGCCATAGAAGTTACCTGTTTTGGATTGTCCTGCATCTTTCCAGCTAGAAAGTGATGACCAAATAAGCCGTAGAGAGACCCTTGAAACAGCACAGCTCACATTTTCTGCCTGTTGAATTAAACCAAAAATAGATGCCATAGATGCCTCACTGTTGTTGGCCACATCAGCTATTACCCCAGGGCCGGGCATCACGAGGGAATATCAAAGCAAGGAAGGAGTGAATAAATTTGCCATAAATTTTCTTTCTGGCAAGTAAACAAATGTACATACATTTGCCATACTTGCCATTGCAACAATTCAAGCAGAGTTAATGATTGGAAGTATAGAATATAAAATAGAAGTGTTTATTGGCAACTTGAAAGGTTTTAATTATCCAAACAAATAGCTTTAAATTCTTCTTCTGTGTCCAGCAGCTTAAGGAAAAGACATGGAGAGTTTTTATTTACCTCTTTGATGGTAGTAATAAATATCTCTTAAATCAGAGGAGCTAACCTCAGGATGAGGCTTGCCTGTGCAAGAGCTGCAGGAAACTTTTGCCAGGGGTTACGTGATAAAGGAGGCATTTTTCAGTTCTGAGTGAATCTGAGGTATTTTCATAACATTAGCATCTATATCGCATTGGTTGTGCAAGGAATTTATGGCCAGCCCTTACTGCCTGCCCTACCACTCCCTGATGATATAGCCAGAAAGCCTCTCAGTCAGCTCTGAACGATGGGAGCTTTGTCTTTTGAACTGCTCACGTATCTTGGTGAGCGCTTCGAGGAGAGCCAGTTTTATAGCTCACCGCGATTGCATCTTTAGACAAACGCGCTGTGGGCACAGGGCTATCGTCCGCGGCATCAGGTTTACGGCTTCCCTGTAGGGTGTAAACACGCGGCTGGTTGGAGAGCTTTAACCTCTCTAGCCCTCCAACAAATATTAAATTGCTAACTATTCTTCCATAATGCTGTGATGTTGACTGAAATTTGACCCTGGTGCTTGCTGAAACGATTTTCAAAATCTGAGTGAGAAGGTTAAATAGTGCTGTCAAATTTCCAAATGTCTGTTGCAGAAATACTTTTGCTGAATATCTGTGGGTTGAGCTCTAAAATGCTTACAGTAATCCTCTTTTTTTTCTTCATTATTACATGATATTATCTAAAGCTTGGGGTTTAGTGCAGATAAAGAAATTAACTTGGGTTTTGCCCTTTTTCTGTGCCACCTAACCTTACCATTTATGGCTATTTTTCTATTTTTCACTTGTCAAAGGAAGAGTTCAGTCAAATGGTGTTCCTGAAGTACAAACCAGACCTCTAGGTTTCTCTAATTTCTGTTCAAGATCATTGTAATTACTTGATTATTTTCACAGCTGTATCTGAGTAAGAAAAAAAGTGCTGTAATTGGCAACTTTTACAAGTTCACAACTCAATAACCTGATACTGGAACTCTTCCACCTGCAGAAGCCTCATTAATTGCTGTAGGAGTTTCAGCAGTTAAGAGACCTGGGTTTCAAATTATTTCTCTTTTGAGGTGCAGCCTTCAAACTAGAGAATCTCTGCAGTAATGAAAATAGATGGGACCTTCAGGCTGAGAGAGTCTGTTTGTTATTGGATGAGTGTCTGACTTCCAAATGGATCTGTCAGGAAGGCTGTTGTTTACCCAACTCATTACTTACATTCATAAGCTCAAGCCATTTTTAGTGGAGCTTTTTTGTAAAATCTAGGACTTCATTTCCTGAATGCTCTTACTAGTTCTATCTTTGTTTATTTTGGCCTTAGGTTGCATTAGATAATTAGTTTTTATTTAAGAGAGGAGTCTTATATTACAACAAACAGTACTAAATTATAGTAAGACTGAGTCTTTAAAGATGCCATACTCCAGCCATAACTTTGAATTCATTTTGTTATTTTAAAGCAACATTTGTGTCTGTCTCTAAGGTTTATGGAAATCTCAGAAGCTTACTTGATTTCATTTTTTCTTGATTCCAGGGCTTTTTCCGCAGGAGTATCCAGAAGAACATGGTTTACACATGTCACAGAGATAAAAACTGTGTTATCAATAAAGTTACTAGAAATCGCTGCCAGTACTGCAGACTACAGAAGTGCTTTGAAGTGGGAATGTCCAAAGAATGTAAGTTGTCTCAGAAACAATTTATTGCTTGTTGTATCCTACATATATGTGGCAGTCCTAAAGGAAAAAATTATTATGCAATTATGTGATTGAAGCCAGTATCTGTGTTCACATGGGGGGAGAAGGAGTATGAATTTGGTACATAATTTTAGACCTGTATTTACAGACTTCTGAGTCCTTAACTCTGCAGCCTAAAAGCTGTGTATTCCTACTGCTTGGACCCTCTCTGAAAGGTGAAACGAGCTGGCAAATGCTCTCCTCTAAACCTGCAAAGCCGGTAAACCTGACTATGCAAAGCACACCAAAACCCCAAAGGATTTCCCTCTCCCTTCTTTTCCAGAAATCTCTGGTTTGCCCTTTAAATTAACATTTTAAAATATTTATGTAGAAATATGTGATATTCTCTTTTTCCTGTTTATTGATATCCCCATCAAGACTGAAAATATAGCTAAAAAAGCTTTTGTCAGATCCCAAGGGGTAATGCTTCTGAAACTTTCTAATTTTTGAGTGGATTGATTACAGTAGCAAAAAAGCCTCTACTGTAGTGATCTGTTCGATTGTTGAAGGTTTTTACCTCTTATCAGTGATGTTCCTGGTGTCAGTAGGTCAATTCCAGTAATAACCACTACAGAAATTTGCAGTGTGTGCATAAGAGAGGAGGGAAAATTGCCCAACACCAGTTCTTAACTTTTAATTCACCCACAAGAATTTTTTGGAGAGAGTTTAAGATCACAGGAAAAGAAAAATTGACCATGATGCCTGACATAAATGCCTGAACTGTGATTTAAACTGGTTCTCATCTTCAGCATTTTACATCCCTGAACTGTGTGGGACATCCCAGTAGTTCCCCTCTCTGTACTTGGCCAGGAGCTAGAGGTCCTAAAGTTACATTTGTCCCTCCTCACTGCATCCCATTTCTCTCTCCCACCCTCTCTTTCCTCTCAGAGAAAGAGTGTTGATAAGTGGAGAAAGAACCAGATACATCCTTAGGACCATTGTGCAGTGTTTCCAGCTCCTTTTCATGGAAAAGTGAAGTTGTGGTTTTTGGAAAGTTTCAAGCAACTGAGGGAGGAGGCCTTAGGCTTTCCATGATCTCACTTTCTGTGTTTGGTTTTCTTGTGTGCCTAAAGTGCTCTTATCCATACTTAGGTATAGATCTGTTGGAGTGGAGTCTATGATGGGAGTAAAGGAGAAGGTACACTAAATGCAAAGATATGAGATTGAATGAGGAGGATTTTATTGATAGCTGCTTCACTTCATGTGTACCTGTGCACATGAAGCTTTTTTTCTTCGCTAAAAACAGTATGAATGAAGAAAAAGCACTTTTCTCACCTGAGGTCTTGTTGGTCTTGAGTTCCTAAGGACTTCATTGCTGACGTGAAATAGTAATCTTATTAAATGCTGCAGCGTCACATCAGAGTAGGTTTTGGAAGTATCAGCAGTATTTCTAACGTTAACCAAAGTTACTTTGGATAAACTATAAAGACTTACTGCCTTTTAGGTGATGGATTGTTTTCTCCCATAGGGTAGCTGGAGTTTTGCCTGCAGGAATTAGGGTTTTGCTCTGCCTGTTTCCAGGGGTGAACTGAGTGAAATTGCCCTTTGGCAGTTGCCTTTATCCCAGAATTCTACAGGCACCGAAAGGGGGATAACAGGTTGGAGAGGGAACAGAGGATCCTGGAGAGAAGTGAGTGATATCCTCTGGCTGCATTTCTGTAGAAGGCATTTGCAAGGGAACAGAGAAATTATTTTAAATGTCATCAGTTTGAATGCAGTGTGTCTTGTCTTCTGGGTTTAAGAACTAGGTCTGAAGTGATTCTGTGTTATCCCTTCATAAACAGGAGCTTTTCATCTCTTAAGAGATTTGAGAAACTATTTTCTTATCTGACCTTCTTTCATACATATCTCTAGGTTTCAACTCCATTTCTTTAGAAGTTTATGTAAACAAAGGCACATCTGCCAATTGTCTTTTTCTTACCAGATAGAGGTTTTTCTTTTTCCCCCAGTGCATTATTCACATTTTATTTTTTTTTGTCTTCTTACAGTTTTGTTATCTTGTAACGTGAAAGCCATGAGCAAAGAAAAGAAAAAAAGTATCAGAGAAATCTCACAGGGAAACAAGCCTACAATGCTCAAACCAGTCCCAAATGGGGAAAGTAATCCTGATGGCACCTTGCAAATAGGACCCCTAAGGTCTGTTCCCAGGAGCTAAGGAGGAGTAGATGCTGGTTTTCAATATACAGAGCAATCTGTTCTTAAAAACTACAGTCCTGTGTTTATTTGTTCTGTCTTTAAAGGGCATGCAAAAGTACCTGCATATGCAGCTCCCTTTGAGTTTAATGAGTGTTCCTCACAAACATCAGAGGAGAGATGGGAACTGGGTGCATAGCCAGTATGATAAGTAGGGGTTTAAGAATGGGGGTGCAGTGTTTGAAAGAGAACAGATACTGAGTATTTGTATGCTTTTATCTTGTTTCAGAGAATGAAGTGAGGTGATGAAGGAATGCACCAAATTTGCATTTCTTTATAGGTTGTTTTGTTTGTATACAGGGGTAAAAAAGCTATCTTGGATCCCATTTTACTCCCCAGATCTGATCAAGAGAGGTCAATAACTAAACTACCTCCAGGGCAGGAGTGGAGCTATTTGCCTCGTGATGGTATCTGCAAGACCTGCTGAAACTGGATCCCCCTAGTGTAGGGACTGTCTTTCATTGTGTAGACCCCCTTGCAAAAAGTTTGTGCTCCAGATAGGCAAGACAAAGAGTGTGAAGGGAAACGACTTACTGATGACTGCCTTATCATCCTACAATAGGACAAAACACAGCTTGAAATAAAACCCTGCTGTCTTTAATCAGATACCCTTCCTTCAGAAACTCGGGAGCTTTGTCCCTGAAACCTGCACCGCAGCTCCTGGTTCAGGGCCTGGAGCCAGTCCCTCCACCAGCACCGCATCAGGTTTGGGGATTGTTGTGTGGCTGTCCCACCTCAGCTCATGTAGGAGTGCTTAGGGGAGTGTAGGTGCAGCTGAGGCTCTGGACCCCACTCCAAACGATGTCTGTCCTTCGTAGCCTCCTAATCTGGTTTATTTAATTACCACGTAGAGACTGACGATGATGGCACAGGATTCTTTTTTTGCTACTGCTGAAGTGAGAAGGCTGCTGAGGCTGCTAGTGGCTCGTTATGCCTTAGGATACTAACCTTTGCCCTCCTACTCCGTGCTCTCTAGGCAGCTGTTGAAGGGCCATCCTGGGCATGGCACAGCTGGCTGTGTCCTGGGCGTGGGGTCACGGCCCTGCCTCCCGCCAGTCACGGGGCACGCGGGCAGAGCGCTCCGACCAGAGTGGGCTCTCTCCAGCAGGATGCTGCAACTCTCGCTTTGTGAGGTGAAGCCTGCTCATGAAGAGAACCTAAACTGGATTTTCTGTAGGGTATTAAAGGGAAGGAGATGGAGCTCCCTTCTGTCACAACTGCCCAGCTTAGCCCAGCAGCTCTTCAACTTCCATGTTTTTTCATAAACGGCGCAGGCTGCAGGGACTGTCACTGTACTTGATGGTCTTCGGGGTCCCCTCAGACACAACCCAGCCCACGTACCAGGGGTGTGATGTAGAGAAGCCCTCTTTATACTGGCATAAACCTTGTCTTCAGTGAGCTCTAACAGAGCGAAATTATGTTTATAAAGGCACAGAATTGTTCCAGATTACTTCAGTGCACTGAAGCAATGTTCAGATTTGCAAATCTGCTTACAATTAACTTCTCGGGAGGGAGGGAGGGAATGAATGCAGGAAAATTATCATGAAGAGGAGAGAATCTGGTATCTGTGCTCTGTATTTGTTGGGTTGGTTTTTTTTAACTTGCCCAGAAATGTCTGTTACTCTTTGTCACAGATTTGAGTCTTATAATATTTAAATGTTCATGCTTCTTGGAACACACGATTACATTCTGCTACTGAACAATGGAAGGAATGGATTTACTTATTTTCATTCTGGTTGAAATTGGCAAGCAGGAAACATCAACCTGAGGAACTGTCGTGTTTGTATTTTTTATTTCTCTTTAATTTTTTTCAGTCTCCTTAATGAAGCATGATTCCATCGTCAGTGAGTGGCTAAGTGCAGGGCTGGTCTGCATAGTTGCATTTGAGGAGTTCATGCAGATCTCACTGGTGTAATTTTAAAGTGAATTAATTAGATTGTATGCAATCTTTATTTAGACGTTAGTCAGAACTGAACTGGAGTTATTTTATTCTTTTTAGCCAGCAGGAAGCACTGGATTTAGGAATTATTTCTGCTTTGCTACAGACTAGATTTTTAACTGGATGCCTAAATACCACACAGTGGCTGGGGGCTTTTTCAAAAATTCCAGAGTAGTTGCCTTGCCTGTTAACTTGCTTTCTCGAGAGGCAGGAGCTAAATATCAGAGTGGAAATCACAAACCCCTGAATTCTGTTCTGGGATTAATTCCTCTCTCTAAACCCTACAAGCTGATTATTCTGTCTTTTCTATCTTGAGAGGTGAAGAAAATGATGTCTTTTCACAGGGGCTAGGAGACCTTGTATTGTAAGTGCTTTGAAAGTAGAAAATTGTAAACTGTGAAAATACCAATTAAATTAAGAATTGGAGAACATAGATAGTGGGGAAGCTATGCCCAAGCCATAGAGATCACATATTTTTCTTTTTGTTTTTTGAGGATGGATTGTTTTGGAGATTTTTTTTGGTTGCTGATCAGATAAGAAAGCTTGTATTTCTTTTTTTTTTTTCAGACTGACAATTTGGGAACTTTTAAAAGTTAATTTGAGCCAAACTCTCAGTATCACTGATGGGGAGATTTTTTTAAGATGAGAGCAAAGCTAATGGGGAAGGGTCTTCCTGTAACAAAAACCACAGTGCTCTAGTATCAGCCTGTGCTCTGCCAGGGATAATGCACACTTTGTTATGCTGGGTGACTGAAAAATATCTACATACAATTAAAATTCTCTTGTAGAGAACTGGGTTCTGCTTGTTGTGCATTGTTTCCCATGGTTAAACAAACATCTCTTGCTTTTCACATTGTTTTTTTTTGTCTTCGAAGAAGCAGATCTGCTTTTCCTTTCTCCTTTTGGGGCTGTGTTTTAGCCTTTACCCCTGATTTTGCATAGCTTTCACTTGCCAGCTTTAATGTTTAAAGGAGCAACTTAGATTGAATGTTATTATCCATAATTTACTCTATGTTCTGTGAAGATGGTTATGTAATAGCAGTAATTGCATCAACTCACCTAATGAGCTTTCCCTCCAGTGCCATGTACAGCAGATTAATAGCCCATGAATTCATTTGCAGCTCGTTGTGCTTCAGAAAAGTATTTCAGGCAGCAATTAATAAACTGCTAAAGAAAATAACATAAAAAATGATTTTTTTTATTATGTTAACTCTCCAGCTGAACAATTTATTGGCACCTTTCATGATGCGGCTAAGTAAATTCCCTCCTAATTCCTCAAGCAGAGTGTGATTAGTGAACCCTGCTCAACTCAAGATTGTCTGGTAATTAGTCTGATCTTTATATCCTAAAATGTTAGGGAAAAGTAAGAATAGTGTCCTAATATTCTCTTTTTCTTCTATTCCTTGCCTTTCAGGCATTATGCAAATAGATGTAACTTTAAACTGCAGCATGCTAATGCTGCAAATTTTATTTTTCCCCCTTCCTTGCATAGAAACCCTATAATTGTGTAAGCTAAGAATTGAAGATCTCGGCCAATAAACAACCCCTGGCACTGTTTCTGTGCTGCTTGTTGTGGGCTGCAGTGTCCCATACCTCCCAAGTGGTGGGACAGAGCCCAAAGCAGGGACCCGAGAAAGGTCACAGGGTGCTGCTGCCCTGAGGAAGGTAAACCAGGGGTCAAATGCCACTAGAGAGGGAGATGCCAGGAAAAAGGCATGGAGAGGGAAGAGAGAACAAGGAGAGTCCTGTGTTTTGCAGTGTGAAAGTGGATGAAGTGATTGAACCCAACAGGAGAGGAGCAACAGTGAGATGCCAGGGCTGCAACCATCTTTGCAGGGAAAGGGGGGAGAAACTGCTGCATGTGGCCAAACTTGCTGGACTCCTCTAGAATTACTATTTCCATGCTTTTTCTTTTGTTTGGTGCTAGTGTTTTGGGGTTTTTAAAATTGAATATCTTTATCAAGTTTTCATGTTTTATCATCATGTTGTAATTTCTTTTTCAAAAGAAACAGTTATCTTCCTGCCACTACCATCCCTACTCTCCCAGTCCAAAAGAAGTGCTTGGCTTGTCTTCAAAAGTAGTAAAATACATATTTTAAAATATTTTCCCTCATTTTGGGCTCTTGAGGACTGAGTAAGCATAAAGGGAATTCCTTCAATAAGCTCATACAGAGATTGATTACATGTCCTCAGCTGGAAGTTACATTAAGACTTATTCACTAAGGTATAGCTACCGTGGTGAACTTTTCAACGCTCTCTGCTGTCTCTATGACAACACAGATCCTGGCAGAAGTTACCAGGGCTCGTGTGCTCTCTGCAGCCTTTGTCTGCGTCCATCAATCCTAGTCCTCGACGACTGTAAATGTGTGCCTTTCTTACGTTTTTGCTTAACAAGGTGTTTTATTAAATTTGTGACACTTCTAAAGTTATTACACTAATCATTTGTACTGCAGTACCCAACCATGCTCTAAAAGAGATGTGCTTTAGGAAAGGACTTTCTGAATGGCTCTCAATCTTGTGCTGTGGAGGATATTCAGCTGAGTGGCACAGAGTCCTTGTACAAGTAACTTTTCTTTCATTACAGGTGAAACTTAAGATAAGAGCCAGGGAGAAGTATAATGCACAGGCAGTCTAGTTTCTGCTTGGACCTGCAGCACACTCCAGAGAAGGGCTTTCTACTCTTTGGTGCTCTAGCAAAGCCCTCAGACCTCACTGAACCCATCCTTATTTTAAAGGAGCCCATGGTGTGTCTGTTGATGCTTGCAGCTCAGGTTTATGTGGCAGTCCTGCCATGTGCCACCTTCTGTGGAGATCCTTCTCTGGAGATTGGGCTCTTCCTTGAGAACAGCTGGCATTGATACAGGTCTAACTTTTCATATTTTTCTTTTTACACCTTTGGGGTGTTTTAGGAATCATCAGATGCTTTCTTCTTTGTCAGTTTCCCAGTAAAAGGCATTTTGGGCAGATATCTCTTACAAAATCACTTCTCAACATAGATCTTTTTCTTTTCCTCGCCTTTTTCTGTTATTTCACATTCCTCACTTTGGTTTTTAGCATTATTAATAATATTTACATACTATTATGCAAAGACACTGGCTCTATGCATTTGTGTTGCCGTTGCAGGTCGCCTTTGCCTCTTCTTCAGTTTAGTATTCCAGCAGCTTTCATGGCAAGGAAACCCTTTGGTTATCCTTTCTGTCTTGTCCTGTGCCAGGCAATGCTGCTGTAAGAGCAGATGGGAAATCTGGAGGTAGCCAGTCCATACCCAGTCCCTGCACTCCTAAGAATGATGCTGAGGCCACATTTGCTTTGTCATGCGGACATAACTGCTGAGACCCCAATCCCATGACCTCGAAGGCTTTGTTTCAGAGCTTCCATTCTTCCCTTATGCATTCAGTTCACTGCTTCGTATTCCTCATTCGGATCATTTTGTTGTTCGGGGACACGGGGCATCTTTGCATCTCTCTTTCTAATTGCCATTGTTCCATGTGGCTTTTTTCTTTACTGGCCCTCATGGTTTCTCTGGTATCTTTTTACTCCATTTGTATGCTCTTTCCCTCCTCCCCCC
>VYXF01010446.1:1014872-1085643 GCA_013397295.1 Polioptila caerulea | reverse complement strand
CCCCCCCCCCTTTAATTTTGGGATGTTGAATCCAAAGGATGGAGAAATGTCAATGAGATAAATATCAGTCTGGGAACGAGCAAATTGCCAGTGTTCTGGGCCTTGAAGCTAAACATGGCTTATTTGGTTGTCAGGCCAACCTGAAAATGTTATCTGCAGTAGCCAAGGTTCATGAGAAATGCAGTAAATTGTTCCCAAGAGTTCTAGGAAGTTTGAACTGCAGCAACCCAACTGTTCCTGAAGGACTCTCTATCAAAAGAGAGGCTTATTTGGTCCTTCCCCTAAAAGAAACAAATGTGAGAATGTGTCTGTCTTCCTGCTGGTTTATATCTGCAAACTTTCGTTTTCCTGGTGATGGCTTTGCTGGAGATGGTCTTGCAAAAGGCGAAGGAGCAAAGCTCTCGCTGGCCTCTCTGCAGAGAGCAGCTCCCGTGCTGATGGTGTGGAAGATGGAAAGCAGGCACTCAGAAACCAGTAAGCGCTCAAAGACACCTCAGGAAGATCTCTCCTTAAGTAGATGAGGCCGTGGATTTCCCTCTGCTGCTGTCAGGCTCTCACGGCTTGCTTTCATCCGCTGGATGAATTGTTAGAGCAGGGGGAGTTTTCCATTGCAGTGCCTGCGATAAGCCGGCTGACACGTTGCAGCTCCTCCTGCTGGGATGCTGGCCCTTGGACTGTGCTCTAAAAATAGCTTGGATTTGTTTTTAGTTTGACTTTGTATCACATGCTCGTTTTAAAATACATCAGAACAGTTAATTTCCAGTTCTTCAGCGCTCATGTGGAAAGCGTAAAGGATTTTTAAAAGTAGATGGTGTACAAGGAGTCAAAATAACACCCTTTCTATCCAAACTTAAATAACTCTCAGCTGCCAATTCTATAAAAGGAAAAAGAAAGATCATAAGGTGTTAGAATTTTTTATGTCCTCTAGCCCAAAATGAACAGAAGTGGTTTTGCCCCATCTTATTTTACTCCAGTACTTATTTGCATGCTTGCCTTTTTCTGAAAGCTCTTAAATGTTTAAATCTAGGTCTTATGAAAAGTCTGTCAATCAGACAACAGCTCTGAAACCTGACTTCTACAAGTTGTAGCTTAAAACCCTACAGGCAGTGCCTTTGGCTGATTGGCATTTAATGAGCTGTGGGATTGTTTCTTACTGCCATGCATCCAAAACCAGTTGCTTGTTGTTGATATAAACAGTTCTGGTAAGTAAATGTGAGGAAATTGTCTGACTTTGGAGACATTTACCTGAATTTCAGAGTTAAAGCTAAGTGGAATTCTTCCTTTCCCCTGGCAAAAAGTGCCACAGAAAGCAAACATGCTTTTAGTTGGATTACAGGCATGGTTAGTCATCTGACAGACAGTTTTAATGGAGTCAGAAAGACATGCTGGGGAAACATGCTGACCTACTTTTCTTTCTTTCTTTCTTTTTTCAAACTTCGAAGCAAGTGAAATGTTAATTTTAAAACTCTCCATAAAGTTTGACTTTGGTGAAGGAGCTCATTCCATAAGTTAATTTATTTACACTTCTGTTTAGGGTATGAAAGATTGTTTTGGTAACTGAATTTCATCAGGTTGTTTTTGTTTCTTTTAGGAAATTGGGTTATGTCTGAGAAATCCATGTTTTTCCCCCTTTGCAGGATAAAGCAATCAGCTTCAAGTTAATGAATGATTTAAGTCCAGTCCTCTGAGGGAGGACTTTACAAACCATTGAAAATAACAGACTAACAAAGGGTATTGTATTTGTATAATTTTCAATGCATTATATTTTTAAACATTTGCTGTCTTTAAACTTGGGAGAAGAAGTAGGTAGTGTTGTGCACTACTGGTAGGTAGTGTTGTGCATTTTGCACTTTAGCTTTTTTTTCCCCCTATGTTGAGGAGGTTGGTGTTCCACCGTCAGTATTTTCTTGGAGGCAGAACTTGAGGTATTTGAACCTGGGAAACTCTTTACCATAAAACTTGAGAGCTTGGGGGGAAAAAAAACCTTAAATTAAATAGGAAAACTTAGCAGTGAGGGTGGATTAAAACATCGCAGAGATACTAAATTGAATGATACTGGGTGATAAAGGAAAGAAATGCTGTAGACCACCTCATTCCATCAGCAGCAGGCAAACACACAATTTGTCAGGTGGCTGAGGGGTGCCAGGTCCCTGGCAGACAGCTGAGCTGTGTTTGCTTTGCAAGTGGTTTTGGTGAAGACATCACTGCGCGGTTGAAGGAGCGGGAGAGGACATCGTCCCTTGACACGCTGGTCGATCCAGGGACACTGTTTTCACCTGCTCTGTCTCCTCCTGTTTCCATCATTAACAGGTTTTCTGCTGTCACTCAGCCCTGGTGCAATGGGTGCTGCTGCAAATCCTTTGCTTCCTCCCATCTCTCCTTGTTTTTAACTCCTAACTAGCTGATTACCGTTTGCATCATGGAAATAGTAATACAATGTAAGAGAGGCAGAAAAATGGAAATTGCCAGGAAGTCCTGAAGTTTTTGGGGAGCTTCGCATTTCAAAGAATCCACAAGTTATGTATACACATATGAAGTGCAGTAATTTTATATACTGTGTGCTTCAAGAGAATGTTCTAGTGGCAAAGATTGAAATCTACTTTTTATAGTTCTAAAAATTAATTATAAGATGTTGGCTAATACATGAGAGTTTTTACTGTCTCTGAAGAAGGCTGATAGTGGCATTGCACAGGTCTTAGCCGTTTTGTAAGCTGGAGACACCCGCAGAGGAGGCATCAGCCCAGGAGGACAAATCAGCAGTGGGTGAATATCCTTACGTGCTGAACTGGTGCACCTCACATGTTCAGCATCCCTCACTGCACCATAGCTGTGCTTCATGCAAGGACTCTTTCCCGTGTTTTTCTTACCATAGAACTTCTTCTAGGTGACCTGTGACATGGTATGTTTTGATTCTAGTGGAGACATAACTGGGAAAAGACACTCAAAAAAGCGTCACATCTGAAATTTCATCAAGGAGCTTTTTTTTCTGATACAGGAAAGTTGTTGATGCTGGAAGATGAAGCATTAGGTTTAGGGGAGCTTGAGTTGCTCTCTGACAGTACCAGGCTGCCTCTTTTGGGTAGGGAGCTCTCATGTTTCCAGTCAGGAGTCTTGTGAAGATTGGTGAAGTCCAGAGCTCAGTGTGTGTTTGGTCTTGTAGTCCACCTTGTACTGTGCTGCACCATCTGGTTATCCCATCGAGTAGCTCCAGGATCAAACCCACATGATCCAGATCCCTGGAACAAGTGACTGTTAGTTCATGAGAGCCTTTTGACATTTTGCCCTTTCAGTAATTTGGAAGAGAAGCTCAATGCATACTTTCCCTCCTGCCCCTTCTTTGGATGCCTCTTCAGGTGAGCATTGCTATTAAATCAGAATATCCAGAAAATAATTTTAAATGGAAAAGGAATGAAAGTACTAAAAAAGACAATAAATAAAAGCAAGAGGATAGTTGTTATAAGAAAAAGAAGCCCTATTATGTTCAAACATCTCTCATAACACAGGAAAAAGTAAACAGGGCCAGAGGAGAATAAGCATAAATATTTTATTCCATTAATTCTGAAGAAGGCTTAAATTCTGTTTGTCCTCAAAAGAGAGTCAAAGCCTTTTCTTGGCAACTTTTCCTGTTGTTTTCTGAGTCAGCTACAGCTATTTCACATGTTTATTAGGAACATTCTTCCTACTAGAATTTAGGCATTGTAAGGTGTGAGCATACATCAACTGCGCAGACATATCAGCTAACACTCATAAGGTATGCAGTATAAACCCATGAGGTTTGGGGTCTTCTTTCTTGGGGAGAGTGAGGCAGGGAGGTAACCCTCTCATAAAGGGGCCTTGCACTAATGGATGAGGAATATTTAAAAATATTCCCTAGAAACCAGGATGTGGGAAAAATGAGGCAATTAAGAGGAATCGCTAAATACGCTGTCTTAACAGTTTATTATATATATTTTTAATGAGTATTTAATCCCTAATGCTGTGTGATGGATTAGAAAAGAGGGGGACTCAGGCCTCTTTCTGTACATACTTTTATGTTTCCCCTTCATTGAACATTTTCTCTGGGCAAATTGTTTAACTTGAGCTGGTTGGAGGTGTTCCAGCACAACAAAGCTTTGCTGAAAATAACATTGGGTTGAATCCCAAAATGAAGAGTTGTCTGTTGTGTTCAGATTTGCAGAATCTCGGGATGAGTTACAAGGGGGGCTGGGAAGGAGCGTTGTCTATTCCTGTCCTCCATGTTGTACATCCCAGGCCCTGGGGGACTTGGCTGCACTGTGTCTGCAGTCTGGTGCTCTGGGCAGTTCTGCAGCTGGCTGGGCAGGTGGATGTTCATCAGCTCTTTCAGGGACTGAATAAACCTCTGCTTGTGGAAATCTTGAGGTTTTAACCCATGCTTCCCATGGGGGTTGTAGCCCTAGAACAATATCCTGAGGACCTCATAGAAACCCTTCTGTTAGTGCATCTTTCATCTTGCACTTAAGTACAGTCTTAGAGAAGACTGTCCTAGCTGGAAGCAGTCACCCAACCTGTGTACAAAGAGTTCAGGGCCCAATCCCACACTGGTGATGGATATGAAAGATTTGTTGTTAGCATCAATGAGATGATGGGGATAGCAGCCACCTGTAATGCCAGATGATCCTTGCTGGGTAGTTACTTCTAGTGCCAGCTGGGGACCACCACCCTCATTTAGTTAAGGATCAGCTGTGTGTGTCCTTGCCCAGCCCTTGGCTTCCCTTTCAGACGTCATCTCATGTCCAAGTTGCATCCTTTGTTTTCATGGAGAAGTCTGGGAAAACTAGGTCAGTTTATCCAAGTAGAAATTATTATTTTATTGAGTTAACTCTGTGTTGACCTGCTGCCTGTTTGCATTCTCAAAATGAACTCCCTTGTGTGCACTAAATCTTGCCCGGGAAGCTGCAGAGCCCTCAGTAATCACTTTGATTTCAAATAAAGGATAAAAAGGGTGCTTTTCTTAGTATCTTTCTATCTCCTGGAAACAAGTGTCTGTCTGCTTTGCTTCTTGTGTGATCACTACATCAGGCTGGTCTGGTGTGCTGTGAAAGCACTTAATGTGAAAAGGTTATGTGCTGGCTTTACTGGGGATATTTAAAAGATCTTATAGAGAAATCAGGATTTGATTCTGCTTGACCCTAACTGACAGAATTAAGCTCTTTAAGCCAGTCCTGTAGTTACTAGCATGCCTTATTTTTAAAATAATCTGGTCCACTTACTCCTGCTATTTCAGAACTTCAGTCCCAGACAAGAAAGTTGTTTTTTTTTTTTTTGATGAAAGAATATTTGGAATATATTTTTAAAGAACTTCTTAGGCATTGTACATAAAAGATAAGATATATCAAAATAGACAGTCTGATAATTAGGTGCAGGCTTGTGGAGTGATTCATGTCCTAACGTGAGTGCTGAAACAGCTGAGGTTGCTGCAGGTGTGTTAAGGGAATTCGACCCCGTAATGCTGTGATGCTTTTGCCTCTACATAAAGCAGGAGTACAGCTGTCCGGAGAGCCTGCATTAATAGATGAGAAGCAGTATTTCTGCATGTGAATTATGGATGGAGCAGTATTTATTACAGTCAAAAACAAGAGCCTTCGTCTCCCAGGCACCTTTTGCTTTGAAGAGTTGCACTAAAGCCCGCTGCTGTCCCAGGCACAGAGATCCCAGAAGGGACCTGGGGCTTCAGCTGCTGCCTGTCAAGCCTGGCTGGAGCTCAGAGCCGTGTTATGCCATGCACAGGCAGAAAGGGATCCGAAGAAAAGCCTGGGAGGCAAAGGCCCTTTAACTGCCTCAGCTGGCGGGTGTAGCGCTTTGGGGTGGGCAGTGAGACACTAAAGCTGAAAGTGAATAAACTTGTTTACCTGTGGCAGCAGCCAGCTTCAGCAGGGCTTTCCCGGAGCCTGCTGGCTGCCTCGACGTGGCTTTCCTGAAATCCTGAGAGGGAAAGAAGTCCCCTGACCTCACTCCTTGCTTTCTCCTTAGTTTACAGTTGGTGAAAACAGGACTATGTAATCTTCAAAAAAAATGCCCCACCCCAACAACAAATCTGCAGATTGTTTATTCCAGCTGCTTAGCTTTTGGGAAGGGAAAGGATGTAAACAACACACTGAAATGCAGTGAGATGCAACAGTATTGTTTGGGCATGTTATTTTCCCGTTTGATGAGGCTGTTTTTTTTTTTAATATTATGGCAAAACAGCTTTAACAACACACACTGTTCTTTAAAAAATCAAACCCACCTGCCGTCCAATCCCCCTGGCCAGTGCAGATGTGTGCCCACCAGCTGTGTGGGACTGTGCATCAGTGTGAGGCTTAAACAGGCAATTTTTTCTGGCTGATCCAGCAGTGCTTCTAGTCTCTCTGGCTAAATGATACTGTTCTTACCTTCTCCTGCTCCTTCAGGTAGCCAGGAGAGTAAGCCTGAGCAGGGTGGCTGAGCGTGGTTGTGGGGTGCACACTCTGTCCCCCTGCCCTCCACTTTGGATGCCAATCCTGGCACACCGGGAGATGGAAATAACCTCACAGTTACAATTCTATTTCATTTTGTTTTAGTAGTAGGAGCATGAACAGGCTTTTGCATTTAGAAAGGAATGCGTGGAAGTTCATAATGGCGTATTTTCCACATTCGCTTCGGAGGAATAGGTAAATAGATTCTGAGCTATGTCTTTGCTTTTATTGTCGCTGGCCTAGTGGGAGGCCAGGGCTGCAAGCTGCCGAGGCTGTAACACAGGCAAGCGCTGCGATTCAAGATTCCCTTTCCTCAGACACGCCGGGAACAGCCGTCCCTGCTCCTTCATGAGCTCAGTTGGCGGCTGCGGGAGGCGATGTGCTCCCTGCGCCTGGCGGAGCACCCGCGCACGCACAGCCCCTTCAGACGTGTTGGCAGTTGGCAGCTCTCTCGCTAGATGCACCTTTGCACAATTGCACAAGCCACCAGGAGCTACAAATGTGAAATTCAGCCTTGGGGGCAAAACAAAGAAATGGAACTTAGGTATGAATGCGGTGTTATCCATCTGCAGATACAGATATTAGACCTGATCCCCCACTACGCTACTGTAGTTTTACACTAATAGGACTCCGCTGCGATCGGTGGAGTAGCACCACTGCAAGACAAAAACAGCAGTGGGGATAAGTTGGGGCTGTTATTTTTAATTCTGGTAAATAAGGTAGGAGTGAACCCTGTTTGGGGAAATTCAGACTGTGTTCACTGCATGAAACCAACCAAAATAAAAGGGAAAAATGCGGTGACACACTGTCTTGGTATTGCTCCTGAGCTCCTGCTCTTCCTTCTGGGGAGCCATTGCCCTGAGCCCTGAGTGTCTGTGTGCAAGCAAAGGGGTCTTCAGCTCACCTCCTTTTTTTGCACCCATAAAGTCAGTTTTATCATGCATGATTAGAATTTGTCCNGAGCCATTGCCCTGAGCCCTGAGTGTCTGTGTGCAAGCAAAGGGAAGGGATCTTCAGCTCACCTCCTTTTTTTACACCCATAAAGTCAGTTTTATCAGGCATGATTAGAATTTGTCCTGTAACTTGGACTAATTCATTACATTAAATGAATGTGCTTATTATGGAAAGTTATTTTGTGGAAGGAGTCTGTTAATGGCATTGTCAGGAAAGAAGTTGCAATTTATCATGGTAGGTAGCTTGCTAGTTAAATAAAAAGCAAGTCATGTTCTTTTCCTCAGTACATGTTATGATAAGAAATAAAATAGCTGCAGCAGGTTGAAGTGTGAAGTGCTACAGGCAGGCAGTGGGCAGGGATAGTGTGCAGTGTCTGGCCTTAGCTTACAGCCATGCACATCCTTGGCCATCAGTGGTCCTGGATAATGCCCAGCAAATTGAAATGAGGACTTTGGATAACCCCAGCATCTCCCAATTGCAAGGCATCGTACTACCATGACTGTCTCCTAAGAGAAATTAATGTAATATCTGTAGATAAGTAGACTGATTTACCTTTTGATGACCCTGGAGAGAAAGGTCAGATTCAGGATATTTTTGCTTGTAATCGGTTATCCATAAAGAGTTAGTGTACCAGACTTCAAGATTGTAGCTCAAAAGGGCAGTTGCTTTGAGAAGGTAGCTTGAAAGGGCACCTCAACAGCTGAAATCAGATGAGACAGATTTAATGGCCTCTCAGTGATTTCTGACTGCAAGTTCAGAGTTTGAAATTTAGAGATATTTTCTTCACCCAGCCCATGGTAAAAAAATGCACTGCAGCCTAATAGAAATTTATTTTCAGGCTGAGTATTTAGAAGAGTTTTTCAACTGCTGCGTATACATTTGGTCACTTCAGCTGTAAGGAAGAGAAAGAATAATCACTTTGTGTTTGTGGTCTTGTGTATTTTTAGCTAATGTGTTAGGACACTGCAATTCCAGAAAAGCTGTCCTCCATTTCCCCAGAGTATTTTGGTTTAACCAGCTGCATGCAGAATTTTATCTAGACTGCCACAGAAGTTACTAGTAAATCCACTGGGATCTTGGCAGCCAAAACAGTAGATAGTAAGCACAACACTTTGCTTCCCTGAGGGATTTAGTTTCATGGGGATTCTGCCACAGGCTGGCACTTCTCAGCGGGTTACCTGCTGAAGCCCTGTAAATTTAGGAAACCTCCCCAGATGGAGTGATGATTCCCAAAGCTTCCTCCCATTACTGCACTGTGCAGGGAAGGGAAAGACTGGCAATACCCACTGGGTGATGCAATTTTTTACAAACCTGTTGCAAATGGCATGGTAGATCTTAATAAAAATCTTAAGTTTTATATTGAGAGTAAGGAAGTGACTGATTTCATGCAGAATACTGAGAAAGATGGGGCGTGACTGGAGTGAAAAGGGGATGACATGTGTAGTTTAATGTAACAGCTGCACGAGATGCACAGGGACATTGCAAGACCTGCACGTGGAGATACTCCATCTCACATATGGGAATTTCTGCCTATATTAAGTAACTTGAGGTGATGTGAAATACAGATGGGAATGTACCAGTGAGGAGATTTTGTCTGAGTCAATGAGTATGGCTAGGCTATTTCCATTGCAGATATGTTGGTGGGTCTTCACGGGAAATATTAGTGATTTACTCTGCCTGCAATTGCTAATGCTAACAACCTTCAATAACTCTTTAAGCATCAGCTGCTTAGAGCGTGTGGATTATCCTATTTCACAGTGGCAATTAGTTGATGATATTAAAGCACTTTGAAAATGGAAATCACAGGGCAAATGCTATTTAAACAGTTTATCATTTAATGTATAATCCCATCTCTCCACCTACTTTGATTGCGATGTGTGGGGAGATGGTAAAGGAGACCAAGGAGTCTGCTTTCAGTTCAACCTCTGGTATAGGTGCTGTGCCCTGTCTGTCCTGCCTCTGACTCAGTTGCTCTTCATCCTCTCATCCTCTACCTGCCCACACCTACATGCTGCAAAACACCAAAACACATGTTCTTTCTTTTTTTTTCCCCAATTGTTTACTGTTTTTCTGTTTTTGCAGCTTCTGCATTTGTCATTTGTCCTTTAGACCTGTTGGGGGAGTGGGAGGAGTATTCCATTTGTATTTTTGGAGCCCTGATTTTTATTCATTGGGCAGGTGGTACTCTGTTTAGCATATTCTGCAGAACTTGAATCACTCCCAAAATACTCTAGTAAATGTAAAGGCAGTGGAACCATTTGTTTTCCTTCAGCAGTGGTTTTGGGTCTTGGATCGGCAGTTCTAGGCATCTCAACTATGATAGCTGCTGATTTTGCTTCTGGATGTCTTAAAAAAAATAAATTAAAAATGACAGTAAAATAACATAAACAATAATTTAAAATAAATAGATAAAAGAATGCCAAAGGCATACCTTTCAGCTAACTTCAAGGGGTATTTTTCTCAGCCTGTTGTTTTGCCTTGACTTTTCAGTTTTGGCCTATATCTGATTTCAGATGGTATTTTTCTTTTCCAAAGGACTAGAAACTCCTTTTTTTTCGCTCATTCCACTTACTAATATTTCAGGGGTGTGACAATAGCAGGTACCAAATTTCATGTCAAAAATAAAATTGTTCGCACTGATGAGAATCCTTGAAACCACAGGTGAAGTTTCAGGCCAGTTAAATAAAGCTGTAGATCATCCATTTGTATCATTCATTCATATAATGAAACCTGTTCTTCTAACTCGGCTCTTGATATATTAACCCCGCAGTTATCCTCACACATAAATGGGAGATGTGTTGCTTTCGTCAGGATATAACCATATAAATCCCCTGTGCATGAATGGAAAAATAGAGGCCCTTAGGCTATAGGTATCAAAGGTCTCCCCTATACTTACAATAGCCTAATAAGGTTATTTTGAAGGCATAGGTAATTACTCACAGACTCCCTATAGCCAGTGATTCATTGTTCACTACTGAAACATTTCTAAATGAATTATGTTTTAAACAAGCAAATCCTTGGCCTTCTCTTTTATGGGAGGAAAAAGAAAACGGGAGGGACACAGAATTCCACCATTTTCCATGTTAAATAAAGTACACTGCTTGCTAGTGAAAAGGTCCCTGGTATTTGAAGCAGTTTAAATGTACTGCTGTGCTTCTTGCTGTTTTGAATGCCTATTTCTGAATTTCATATTTTGATAAAAATATTATTGTTGTCATTAATTTGATATTTAGAGAAGACTGTGGATACAAGAGCTCAGCACAATGAATAAAACAGTTGGAGTTAACTATCCCTGGGGATAGAATCAATCACTGTTGTAGAAGAGGGTGACATTTAAAAAAGAAACTCAGAAGAAAATGTCATGCTTAAAAAATTAGATTTAAACGCACTAGCTCCTGATTGATTTTTATTGCACTCACATGGATACACTGATTGATCATCAGCCTTACAAATGTTTAGTACCTTTCTCACTTCTCTAATAATCAGAATAATCTAATTTTCAATGTCATTTAAGTTGCCATATTCAAGGTTATAATAGATCATATTTCTAATGAAACATAGCAATTATGTAATGAATAATACAAAGCTGCTAGGCAGAGTTCAAATTTACCCTCCTCAAAAAAAAAAAAGAAAAAAAAATACCAGGAGTGGCTGGAAGGGCCAGAGTACATGAAGGCAGGCGACAAGACGATGTCTTCTGGATCTGTGGTGTGTTCCCCTGTGGTTGAACTGAGGTTTCCTGGCGTGTTGGCCGGGGCAGGTTTGCCATAGCTGAATGTTATTTCTCAATAGGAAACCCTGGGTGGGCTCGAATTCCGTAATGGATGGGCTTGCTCTGTGCCTGGGGAAAAATGATAGCGTGCCAGGTGCTTATGAAATGTCTTCCATGATTGTTTCTCTGTGCTCCCTGTTAATTTTGAGATGTGTCTGTAGAGAGATACTATCTCACTTAATTTGAGATGTTTTCTTCTGGTGATTGTTATCCAACAGCTGACATGGCTGATTTCTCAGAATCAGCTACAAAATATGCAGGTTTCAATGTGTTTTGGTTTTGTAAGGCCCTTACACAACTGTGTACTTGTTATTGGCTTTGTCCATTAGAAATGAGAGTTTCGTGTTTGAAATGGGCTTTGTCTTCAATCGTTCTCCATATGTCAAAGCCAAGTTTTGGCATGGAAATTTGTTTTAAAATAGTTTCCTGGCTTTTTTCAAGACTGAGCTGTTTTGCCTAAAAGAAAACATTATTTCATCTGGAAATCACAACCTAGGAAACCAATCTATTTATAACTACCTGGACTTCTGCATATTTTGGTATGTTTGGCTTGCAATTGCTAATAAGAACAGGAGTCCTACCATCCTGAATTGATGGCTCGTCAGTTTGTTGAGTGTGATTTTGCTGCTTTTGAGGTGATTGTTTTGTTCCTTTACTTGTGTTGGAGATGGGAGACACAAACTCCTTGAGTTCCCTCATCTCTGTGCTTTCTCCCACCAGTTCTCGGGCCTGGAAGCTGTCTGGGATGTGCAGCTGGGTGTTGCTTTTGACCATGGGGTCAGAGAGCCTAGTTCAGCAGCAGCAGCAGCAGGGTTACTAAGGCTCCCTTGATTTGAGATTTTCCAAGGTGACTGTTGGGAAAGACATCCTTATGGACTGCCATTCCATGCCATTTAGCACAGTGTGTTGAAGATTAATATGTGGTATCTGTTGGGCATTAACCTGATGGAGCAAATTTGGCACAGGCAGTAGGTAAGCATTTTGCTTATTTGACTGAAATTGGCCACAGCTGCTAACTTCTGCCAGAATTATAATTTTTTAGCAGCTACCTCTGGAGTTGGAGACGAAAGAGCTTGGAGGAGCTGTGCAAGGTTTGTGGGTTTCCAGCCTAACAAACAGCTTGGTGCTCCTGGATTTCCTGGCTGCAGTGCTGAGCATCGGCCCCACGGCCGCGTGTGGCTCTGTCGGCCTGCCCAGGCTGCCTGGTGTTCAGACAGGGACAAGTGGCTTCCCAAGGAGCAGGAGGACAGGCAGGACAGAGAGCCTCTGCCCAGAAGGGAGAACTGGCAGGTCTGCAGCGTTCCTACCTCAGTTCACCTCCCACTTCTCTTCTCATTGGGTTTTACAAACAAAAGGAGTCTTTTTGCAGACCGACCTTGTGCCCAGCGCTGTGCAATTACTGACTTGCTCTGTGTGCTTTATGGTGCTTTTGAGGTTTGTTAGCTTAACGAGTAACTTCCAAAATATTTGGGGACAAGAGAAGTGTGGTTTTACAGGAATGTGAACTGACTGGAAGCACTAGTAGCTGTTGCTACAGGAACAAAATCAGCTAACTAGTACACAGAGCTCTTCAAAGGTCACGGGGACGTCCAAGAGGCAAAATTGCAATGATAGCATTTCAAATCATGGATTTATAGCTGATTAATCATTATAATACATGAAAGGAGCTGTCTGTGTATCTTCTGGATATCTGGGGAAGCACAGGTTTTGCAAGTAATAGGAAAAATTGCACTGCAAATGGCAATGCAGTTTTCTCCCTTGGATACGTTTGTGCCACCTTTGACAAACGCATGTACAAATACTCACCATTCCATGATTTTAACTGATTGTCTAGAAACTGTCTAAATCTCGTGGGCTGGATCCCAGTTTATCCTTAGCCAAGCTGTGGCTGAGTTTGGTGGACCTGAGGGGCTTATGTTTAAGACTGGACGATTCCCTGCATTAGGACATGCTTGAAAGGACCCCGCTCAGGCAGGAGAATTGCTGCATGGTTACTAAATGAGAGCACCGGGGTCCTCCAAGGGAAGCTGTTTGTGTCTTCTCTATATTTAGTTCCATCTACAGCAGACCCTGCTTTCCTTGAGGAATACATCTGACCCTCATGCAACTTTTGTGCCCTGTCCATCACTTCGAGCAGAAGAGGGAAAGTGTGTCTGAAGCTAAGGAAAAAGCAATGGCAAACGTGGGGTGAGGAGAACAGACTGAACAGGACAAGAGGTGATGTTCTGCCCCTGTACCATCAGGGAGGAGGCTGAACATCTGAAAGCAGGAGCTAGTGTTTAAGACAGCAGAAAGTACCTTTGCCAGCTTGTGAACCCTACTGTGGCTGCCTGGAGGTTGCTGGGTGTGGAAGTGCAAGTCCTGGCGTGTGTGTCAAGGGGACAGGGAAGCCGTCACAGGAAGATGGATTGGAGCAGACGTGCACAGGTGTGGGCGTGTGTCACTCAGCCTTCTGGACACGCCAAGACCTGGCTTCCTCACGTATCAAGATACACCTTTTTTCATTCTCCTTCCCCACACTACCACCTTATTTATTTTTCTTTAAGTTCCAAGAGTTCTCATAGGGCGAGAGAGCTCCCATACTGTCCCCTGTTGGGAGCTCCTAATTAATGCAGCCATCAAGTCAGAATTTAGTGCACACGTAATGAAATTCATAACCTGAGTTTTCCACGGCAGCATTAACTGTGACACAGATTCATCACTGGAGTATCATCATTAAAAGGCAGTGGAATTGCATCAGGGATTGATGTGATCATATGCATGTAAAGATCAAGATACCAAAAGGTGTGATTTATGTAATATAAGCATAAGCTGTAATCCAAAACCCTTCCCACATGCAGTGTGACAGTTCCTGTTCCCAGAGCAGTGATGGTTTTTAAATTTACTGCGTAAATGTGTGTGTATGTTTATATGTTTTTATTTAACTCTTTTAAACATAGTGTTGTCTTAAGATCTCTCTTTTTTTAATTTTTTTTGCATGTTGAATTATAGCTGTAGTTAAATCTGCCCAATAGTTCAGAGTTGTTGAAATGCTTTATATTTTTGGAGCTGGGGTGTTATACATCAGCACTTTATTCCATTATCTTACAGGGAATATATAAACACTGGCATGTCTGACGCAGTCTTAATGAATAAAGCAAGAAGATATATATTATTCCGGTTTTATCATTTTTATAAAAGCTATCAGAATCATATAAGTTAATGAGGAACAAAAAACGTTCTTAGTTTTCAGGTTGTTGCTTCTCCCCTTTCCACCCTCTGATTTGCACCAAAAAAAGAAAGAGGGCAGAGCTGAGCCAGTTTGGTGATGAGGATTTATCAGCAGCTGTCCCTTTGGTGGCCTTTGGAGGGAAAGGGATTTCAGGTACAGCTGCAGAAGAAGCCGTGCTGGGGTAGCAAGGGAGCATGACAGGGTTCCTGCCAGAGTTATCTCCTGGTCTCTGGGAGCCCTTGGCACCTGCTTAGAAGCCTGGCCTGAATAATGCCTTCATCTTCCATGAGGAGTTCAAAGCTGTTGAGGGAAGTAGTTGTTGAGGCTGCCTGCTTGGCAAATTTGTCAATCAGCTTGTAGAGCTATAAGTAAGTGGGGCTTTGTGACAGAGGTTTATTGCTCTTTGTGCTTGTGTAGGAGTTTACAGAATTTTCTAAGGAACTCTTTTATCTCCCAAGTACAGCAGTGATTAGGATTTGTTTCTGAAGTGCAGTGGCAGTTTGCAGCACTCGATACATACCTCTGGGTCCTGGATGTTTTTTCAGTGCTAAACATGGTGCTTGTGCTCTGCCCTGGGGTCCAGCAAACAAATCAGAGCACTTGCTTGAAGGAAAAACTTGTAAAGGGAAGCGGGGAGGATCCAGTCTGTCACCCTAAACCTGACTACACTGGTAGCACTGTACTTTTTCAAGGAATAACATTTTTGGTCCACTCTTGCTGGTCTCCTTTGGGTCTGTTTTCTCCAAACACAAAATTGATGGTGTTCAAGGTTAGGCTTTAATCCTAACCTTAGCATCCCAGTCCTGATCCAGCTAAGCACATGACTGACTTCAGTGCAGGTCTGTCACACAGTTAAGTCAAGTTCATGCTTCAAATGTGAATGATTGGCATCAGAATTCTCTCAGTTGCAAAAGCAGACCTTCAGTGAGAAAACCAGAGCCATACATTGCATGGACTATGTGCCTAATGGCCTTGTGAAGGAGAGACAGTGTTTCCCACATCTCTACTCTTTGTTTTCTATTATATACAATATGTTATTTCTGTAGATGCCTCTGACACTGATGCTTTCCCAGCTGACTATTTTTTCTGCTCTGTATGGTTATTTGTGGTTCACTGGCATGTAGGAAGCGACCACAGAAGATGTGGAGATGGGCCTGGGAGCCCACAGGGAAAAGGAGCTGGCACAGAGGTGGCTTTGTGCTTCCCTCCCTATGGCATGGATAGATATACTTTCTCAGGCAGGACAGTACAAATAAGAGTCAGCAGATCTTTGGCCATCCAAAATCCCTGGCCACGCTCACATGTGCCAAACCCACCAGCTGCACCCTCCAAGTTTAGGGCCTTGTTTTAAATATCGTGAGGTTTTGAATACTAACAATGTTAAGATTGATTTTATTTATCTAGTAAGATTTGGTCTTCAGGGTGTTTAATATTGACGTGGAGTCTTTGGGGAGAGGGATTGATTTTGCTTGGCTTTGTTGTAAAGCCTTATGCATCTGGTTACACTTAAGACGTTAGCTTTAGCTAGCAGCAAGCCTCTTGATAAAATTCACAATTACTGGCAATACTGCGGACATGGACTTATCTCCTGGGCACGTTTTGTAAAATTAAGCTATTTTCATTAAAAGAACAAAGAGCACCATGGTGATGGAGCAGCTGTCATATTTTATTACAAAACACAAATATGTGGGAAATCAATTACAGCACGAGTGCGCACAATGCATATTTCCAGTAATCCCCCACGGCCGGGGGAAGGTAGAAGGCTGATCTGAGTGCAGAAGCAGATGGCAACCAACTTTAGATAGCTTCACTGCCATTTTTTCTCTTTCAAGTGTCTGTGCTTCTCCTTTGATCTTCAGAACTTGAGTTTAATGTGTTTCATCTTCTTTTGTTTACTGTTTTCACATTTAACTTTCCTTTAAAATAACTTCTGTTTGGTGGAGTTTATATTAGTATGGGGCTTTGTTATCTTCTGTGCTGAGGTACTTAAGAAGAAAGACAGTTGCTGTCTTTTTTTAGTGTTGTTCACATCCAATAAAATAGTGGCTGCGTCACTGCAGAGGACTTCACCATCCACCATGCACAACTGTAGTTCTTCAGTGAAAAAAATCCAACCTCACAAAGTTACTAAGACACTGTGCACATGAAGTTGCAATAGACTTTCCTGGAAGGCAGATACTCTGGGATTGTGATGGCACACCCACAACAAACCCCTGTGGAAGTTTGGTTTCATCACTGCTCACTACATTTAGTTCTTAAATTATATTAAAATGTGTAAGCTGGAATTAGTGTTCTCCGTGCATATAACATTTTTATATTCACCTAAAATAATGTGTGTTTAAAATAACAGCATTTTACAGTGATTGGAAATAGAGCAGGAAAAGCAACATAGGTTGATCCGAATAACCCTGTGTGATCTGTATCTCTGCTTTTCTTACAGCTGTCAGAAATGATAGGAACAAAAAGAAGAAGGAACCTTCAAAGCAGGAGTCTACAGAAAACTATGAAATGACAGCAGAGTTAGATGATCTCACTGAGAAGATCCGAAAAGCTCACCAGGAAACCTTCCCCTCACTCTGCCAGCTGGGAAAATACACCACGGTGAGTAGGTTTGAGGCACAGAGCGTTCTGGATATGCCTGGATGATGTGAGCTCTGGAGGCTCTGGACATTTTAAAAGATGGAGCAGTAGATTCACTCTTTGCACCTCCTTAGCCAGGAAAAAACAGAGGGGTGTGTGTGTGCAAACCCTGCCTGCTGGGGAGAGAAATTGCACTTAGATGTGAGTGCTACTTAGCAGTATCACAAGAGACTCCTGGAGGATTAATCCAGCCAAAGGACGGCTCCGAGACCATGAGGCAGTTACATTCCATCATTCATTAGAAATTTGTTGGCTCCCAAAGATGTGATCTCTGCTCGTGCATCAGCGCATTACAACTTTGCAGGTGTAGGGAGTTCTTAAATGCTGCTGGATTACTGGTGATAGTCCCAAAGCTACCAAGGTCAAGGAAAATATGAAATGTTTGAGTAAAAGAGTTTCCAAAATGCTCATTTGCAGTTTACTCCTAAAATGATAGAATATCCTGAGTTGGAAGGGACCCACAAGGATCATTGAGTTCAACTCCTGGCTCTGCACATGACAGCCCCAAAAATTACACATCCTTTCCTAGTCTACCAAAATATCCCATAACAGCAAAAACTTCTGCTGCTTTTAGAAATGAAAAATCAGCCCCCCCATCAAGAAGCTCAGTACTATGAGAATTTCTCCAGAGATGAGTCAGGGAAATAATTTTTCTTCTATACATATATATGTTGCTAAATACAGGAAAAGTCAGTGATATTAATTGATAAAAGAAAATTCAATGTCAAGTTTGCAAATCCAATAATAAAAGAGATTATAAAAAATAACTATTAGGTAATGTTTAGAGCCTTATCAGTTAAAAATGACTGCTGGGTCTGGGCTTGCTGTTGGTTGCAGCAGTACTGGCTGTGTCAGAGGGATGCACAAAACATCCTGAGGTAGTCAAGCATGTGCTGTCATTGCTGGGAGCAGGAGTTCAGGAGTGACATGGATGAGGTAAAGAGACAGCTGCCTCCATGGTTCTTGCCCTCCAGTCCCAGCTGAAGATCTGGGACCAAGCCCCATAGGCCAGGTGAAATACTTCTATCACTGGATCGCTCTCTGTTTTGAGTAAATTTTCTGCTATTTCTCAGAATGATGTAGGCAAATCCCTGTGAGCCATCAATATTCACTTTTTTAGCTATCAGGGTGCTCTTTCATGGCATATTAATCTGTTTAAAAAACAAAGTGCAAGGCTCAAAACTGAGGTCCAAGTGTAAGACTTGCTGTTTAAGTGCAAAAAAAGCAAGCACATATGGTGTGATTTTAGAAAAAGGCACGGGTTTTTATGTTGCTGAAAGTATTTTCACAAACACTTTTTGCATTTAGTTCTGAGCCCCATGTAAACTGGTTAGTACTGGGGATGGAGCCTGTCCTCCCCATGCTTCTCTGGTCCTTCCCAGCAGGAGCAGGCTAGCACGTGTTTCCACGTTACCTCAGAGTTGGCAGGGTGCACTGCAGCTGGTGGGATGGTACCATACTGCATCCTGGTAGCTGCCAAAGATCCTCAAGGGCTGAAAGATAAACCTTGGCACATCTACACTTGCATTAGGTATTGGATGCTGAAGTATCATTAATCTTTTAGCTCTTGAAATGATACAAGGGGATGAAATTGGAGAGGGTCTTGTTGCATAGCACACCCACTGCTGATGCCTTCGTCCTTAGGTTCCATCTGAACCCCATGGCGAGTTCAGGTCCCTGTTGGAATTTCAGAGCCTTATTGAGAGCACCAGGATCTCAGTAATGAGAAGATGAATCTGGTCTGTCTGTAGAACATGAGTAGCCATGATTCGACCATACTGAGGCTGGATATTGGTCGTTCATATCTCAAGCCTGACCAAAGATTTCTTGTTTTATCATTGTTCTGTTGGAAGTCCATAGCAATGAACTGCTGTACAGGGTTTAGCTTTTGCTTTGTCATGGTACAAGTCTCAATAACAAAATTATACTGAAAGAATTACTTTTAGTTTAGTTGAATCTTTGAGAGCGATGCAGCTTCCTTCAAACACTGCATCAGAAGTAATAGCAGCTAAATACTAAATACTTCTTAGTGCATTCTCATAGCCTGTGTGTGAAATGCAGAGTTTTTAAATCTCTTATCTAGGTAAGAGATGAGAGATTTAAATGCAGCCACTCCAGCATTTTATGTAGGACTTCAGTGTTTAGAGCTCATGGGGGAAGGACAGAGTAGCACTGGGACTGGAGTAAGGGTCATCTTCCCCTCCAGCTGCCCACCAGCCCAGGGGCAGGGGAGAATCCTTTCTGAGGATACAGGAGGATCTGGGATGTGGAAGCTGTGTGAACTGGTCACAGGAGCACAGCTCCGGTGCCTGGACACCACCACCAGCTGCTGATCAAAGGGCAGGGCTCCGACAACAATCTGAGACACTTGAAGCAGAGACCAGAGATCAAAAAAACAAAAAGGAGCACACAGAGCCCTTTTTCTAAGTGCTGTGTCCAAGGGGAGCTAGAAGCCTATGCCACTCAGCTTTTCTTGATAGTAACAATGTAGTACAGGTAGAAGATTGCCCCCAGTCCTGTTTTTATGCATGGTTCTGCGTGTTGTCAGTCATGAACCATGGCATGCTCACACTACGGAACACACAGATTGCTTTTATATCTGTAGAGTTTTTGATTTAATTCTCTAAATGAGAGGTGAGAAGTGAGTGTTTTTAACCAATGTGGATTCCCTTGAATTTTGTGGGCCTTGCACTTGTGTACGGACAGGGATTGTGGATGGAAGAAACTGTTCTGCAAGAGCAGCCCCTGAGTGCCTTCAGTTACATGATCATTCAGGCTGTTTTAAAATAAGATTTCATTTGTTGCTAAAAAGACCAAAGCATTTTAATTATAAGAGTGTAAAGTAAAAAAGACCTTACAGAGATACAGTTAAAAAAAAAAAAAATGTTTGGGCATTTGGCTTGTATATCTGGCTCCTCTCACTCTTAAGCACTGTGGCCTGTATTTCCCAGAGGGAAAGGTTACATGGTGATTTTTTCCCCCCCTCCTTTGTGTGTTAAAAATGGTTTTGGAGAAGCATTTTCAATTACATTTTTTTATATCCATCTGCTCTTTAAAAAGAAAAAGTGGCCCCATACTTTGCATAGTTAATAGAAGTCTACTTAAAATAATGGGAGAACAGCGCTTGTATTAAATTCCCTGGGTCATTTGACTTAACAGTTGCATTTGGTGGGCAGTGACAAGTACTGTTCTACCAATGATAAGAATAAGCAAGCTGTTTAAATGTAATGGATTCCAAAAGTCCATCATAAACAGATCTGTTTTATTACTGTCATCCAGGTAAGAGAGAGTGCCTGAGTAATTTCTCTGGAGATGTCATACTTTATAGTATAATTGAGTGTAACTATACTGCTTGTCCCTTGAGAGAGGTATTATTTGTAAGTCTACAGCTGTGTTACATCCAGCCTTGTGATAAAGGGAGGATAAAACAGAAAACAATTTTGGCTCTGCAGACCCTTGCTGCAGATTCTCCTGAGTGGCTCTTGGCTAGCTGGAAGTGAAGAGGTTCCACATATTGGCAGCATTTTGTTCTTTGTAAGTGCTGGGCTTAGAAGTTAAACAGCTATTGTTCTGTGCCATTGCAGCAGAGGAATATATATATATATAATATGTGTGTATCTCCTGATACTGAGACTGAGCAGGGACATGTGCCTTGGTCCTCAGTGAACTCACTGGAGCTGCAGTGCATTGCTGCTTTTACTAAAGAGGCATCACGAGTGTTCCTGATTAGGGCAGAGTGCCCCTGTGAGCCTTGTTTCCTTTGTAAAGTGGATTTTAAAGACAGTAGGGATTCTGCTGCTGTGTATGTTTCTACGAGTACCTCATTCTGTATTGTTAATGTGGAGACAGAGCAGCCTGCAATGAAAAAACAAAAATGATGGAAAAAATGGGATCAATTTATGTGGCAAAAATGGCTCTTTAATTGGATTTCATAGCAAGGTTGGGCTTTTCCACTGATAAAGATGCCACTAGGGTGTATTACAGTATTGTTCCACCATATGTGCACTGGTGCATAGGCCTGAAAAACATGTGAGACTGCTCCTGGAAAAGACACCCAAAAACCTGCTTCAGTAAAATATTCAGGAAAAGTCATAGCGTCTGCATCTTTTTCACAGCATGGAAAGAGGAGATCTCCAGGCAAATTTAATCAGAGTTTTTGTTGCTGTTGTGCATTGTTTTAACCCCGTGTTTTATTGTTCAAGCTATACATTGATATTGAGTCAGTTTTGGTTTTTAGATATGGAGAAATGCTGCTAAAAATCCAGCTCTTTTTCCTGTGACTCTTGTGTTGACATTCATTAACAGATAGAATGTTAAAACTCTTTCCATTTGTAGCATCTCAAAGATCATGTGTAAACCACATTAGCTCCAATGCTGAGGGATCTGGCACCTGGCATAATAAAGCACCTGGTTATTTTGTGTTTTATTAACTGCCCCTTCTCTTCAGTTTGCATAATAGAGAGTTAGAGTTACATTTGTTACGACGGCCGTGCATTACTCCTAATAGAAGACACGTCAAACTTCCCATTGCTGGCACTGCAGCATGATAAAGTAACCTCATATGATACTGATGAAGATTTCGTTCACACTTGCTGGTTTCATGCAACGTCTTTTTTTCCAGATGGATACCCTATTGTAAAATGATTTCCTGCTTTAGGCTCTGCTTTGTGTAGCTCTCTGCTATGCCATCTTTCTATGAACTGGATAAACTGCCTATTAAATTTAATTACAGCCTGAATGACTGCACATCTTGATCTTATTTTTCCTCCGATGTACTGTATTTCACCAAGGTCCTTGAGGATGAAATAAAATAAATCTGAAGGATGCATACTCCAGTAGCCAAAAGAAATGTTTCAAAGGGCATTACAATGACTGTTAACTCATTAGTTTTGGACCATTTTGAAGGCGATTCTTTAGGTTTAGCATTATAAAGACATTTTCTTCTATCTCTCTTCTGTCATTTAAAAAAAAACCAAACCAAAACAAAATAGAGAAAGTTCCCAGAATAAAAATTCAAATGGAAATGATGAAATAGATTAATTACCTCCTAAAGAGAGGAGTAGCAGGAAAGGGCACGCATGCTCCTTCAGACTGCTCAGCATGGTCAGCATTTATTTTTTGCATTTAGGGCCTGATGTAAATATTCCTGGCTCAAATCTCCACGCTGTTCCAAGTGAGGGTGAATGCCAGGCTGGTGGCACCCTGGGGACCTGTCAGGACTTTCCCCCTTGTGACTGGTGGTTTGTGGTGGTGTCTTGAGAAGGCAGCCCCAAGATGGGGTCCAGAGCATCACAGCCAAGCTGAGCTCACTCCATATTCCCTCACCAACCTCTTCCAGCCCTGTGTCCTTCCTGTGAACCAAAAAAAGCTGACAAGATAATGGCGTCGCTGGTTTTCTAGGAAGTGGACGTCCTCACCATCAGCAGTGGTGGTGGCAGGCTCACTGGAAATGTTTCCTCCAAGTTAGTGTGGTCTGTGTAATTTGAATGCTTTTTGATGGCTATTTAATATGCCATGTCTGTTAGACTTTTAGGTTGAGACTCTGCTCATTTAAGTTTAATTTTAAAGTTAATTTAACATTTTAGCTTCAACCAGCTGAGACTGAGGCAGCTGATCACATGGGCTTCCTCTGCAGCTGGGGAGAAAGCCACTGCCTGAGCATATTTTTGTGGTAAAATTCCTCCTGCAGTGAAGAGATCACCCAGATGCTGAAGGCAGCTGCAATGCACACTGAACTTGGTGGCTTATGAAATAGGGGATTGAGGGACACCATCACACTGGCTACATCCTAAACAGCAGTGGATCAAGTGCTGGAAATACACTGCATGTGAGGGCAGAAGGAGAGGAGATTTGGAGATTTCAGAGCTCTGTCATTATCTGTTTCTTGTCACTCTACAGGAATCCTGGGTGGATTGAAATGGACTCACCAGGTCTTCTCAAGACACCCAGTGTTGGTGGGCTGGCACCAAATGGGTCACTGCAGATTTTGAGTCAGATGGTTCTTGGCTGACATGTTCAGCTTTTTCAAGGGTTAAGTGGTTGTTCCAAATGTATGAAAATGTGAGTTTGATCACAAACTTAACACAAGTTTCCTATGCACTCTGGAAAATGATGGACACTTTGATTGAGATAGGTGAATATATTGTAAACAGTCCCTGAAAGATGCCAGCGGAATGTCCTTGTTACACTTCCAGCAGTGGGGGTGTATGTTGGATGCACCATCAGATGAGCACGTAGCATTCATCAAGGCACATGGGATTTTCCTTAACATCATGTAAGTCAATGCTCTGTAAGTCATGGGAGACTGTAGCTTCAGAAAGCTGTGGCAGAGCCACAGAGCAGAGAAATTAAGCAGAACTAATTTTCTAAGACCTTAAGTATGTGAAACTATGTTCCAAATGTTGTGCTGATTTTTCCAGAGGAGGACCCAATATTCTTGTTCCACTATTCAGTTATATTTTCTGGGGTACAACTGTAAACTGTCTTTCTCAATGCACTTATTATATAATGGCAAGGAAGAATAATGAGGGTGGCATTTGGAAATGTTTAAGTTCATTTGTATTCCTTGTACAGATGGCCTCTGCAATCATAAGAAACAGAGAAGTATCTAAGGAATTTTCAGGCGATTAATCCAAGTTTAAAACCAGCATCATCCCAACAGCGAGCTGCAGAAAATGCCTGGAATGTTAATAGAAAGTACTTCTGGAAGGAAAACGTGGTTGCTGTTTCCTTCCCTTGAAAACTCCATACTGAAAGGGACGTTGTTGATTTATGGTGCCTTCTGTCTGTCTTTCCAGAACTCCAGTGCAGATCATCGGGTTCGACTGGACCTTGGGCTTTGGGACAAATTCAGTGAACTTGCAACGAAGTGCATTATTAAAATAGTGGAATTTGCAAAGCGATTGCCAGGCTTTACAAGTTTGACCATTGCAGACCAAATAACTCTACTCAAAGCAGCCTGCCTGGATATACTGGTATGTATTTTTAACATCATTGTTCTCCTACTAATGCGTTTTCTATTCTTCTTTTAACTGTAATTGACAGGAAGAGGGGGGTGAAATATGGCCCTGACCTTATTGTTGTAAAATTGAACTTACTGGGTAGTCTGGTGCAGTCAGAGGATGACTCCAGCACACCTACAGAGGTGTGTTTTGGGGGATGAGCATACTTCTCCAAGTAATTCCTTACACTTTGTGGGTTTCAGTAAAAAGGGTACATTTTGGTATTGTGGCATGTGTAACTTCAGAAAATTTTCTTTACTGTTAACACTGAAGAGAGACCTGTTTCTCCTTCCTTCCTCCTTCATCCTTCCTCCTCCCTCTGCATAATCCTATGCATAATGGCTACCTAGAGAGACAGTCCACTGTAGAATTGTTTAGGAATGTGCTGTACCTGTGGCCATGAGGGAATTTAAGGAACAAGATACAGGTCTTCAGAGTTAGTGTTTTTCAGGTTTTAGAGGGGAAGCTGGTGTGCCTGGAGCCTGTCAGATGCAAGCCTCTGGCACTCTTATCCCCCTGCTTTCTCCAGTGCTGCAGGTATCTGTGGAAGTGGCCGATGCAATGGACTTGGCACAGATTTTAGCTAAATGTAATTTAATTTTAAATAGGCAAACATACAGCCTGCAGGAGGGAACTGTGCAAGTGGGCTGGGAGTTTTTCTCCAGACCTTGCCTTGCCGCTATGTCAAGGCAAGCTGTCTTCCCTCCCTTTATCTCCGGTTGTTTCTGTCATGCTGACCTTCAGAGGAGCCCTCTGGGATCTCAGCATTTCTTTATTGAGACCTTAGAGGTCTTTAGGCTTTTAGTGGCAAACATGCTTCATATTACTGGTTGTAGCAATAACTTGCAGTAAAACAGTATGTTCAATGTAAACATGTTTTACATGTTCCATTCTGAGCACAAACCTTCAGGTACTCATTGAGCCAAGCACGGCCAGTCTAGAAGTGCATTGTAGGGAGGCTACTGTAGATACATTTTTTGTCATGACACAGGAGTTTCAACTAGGGAGGCTGAAGCTGAAGTAATTAATCTTGGAGTTTCTAAAAGTGCATTGCTTCAAACAGGATCATGTTGAGGAGGACGTTAACTGCTATGACCTTTTCCTCTTGTTTTGTCAAAAGCTGTTTGGAAGAATCGCATCAAGTGGACATTGATGAAGGAGGAAGAGGGGCAGGAGAGGGGAAGGGGTATCATTCTTTGGCCTATAGAAAAAGGGAAGGTTGAGGTTGCCCTGCCATGCTTGAGAGTCACCTCTTGTTGTTCCCTTAATCCAGGCAGTCATTCAGACTCAGCCATCTCATTGTTACTGAGAGTGTCCCTCCGTGGGGCAGGGCCATTCGTTACCGATTGCACGCCTGTCATCACCAGCTCTGTCCTGATCAGATTCTGTTACGTTCCCCTTACACGAGAGGCAGATGGTGATCAAAAAACTGCAGCGTTGCCTCGAGTGTGTTCTGCCAGCAGTAGGGGATGGGAACTGCTTTGTGCTGTGCTGCTGTAACCTGTAACAAATAGTTAATACAGAAACTACACAAAAAAGGTGAGGAGGAGCCAGGATACAGCAAGAATCTGCTCATCCAAACCTTTCACCCCTAAAACTTCAGCCCTTAAGCTGCCACCCTGTTTGTTTGTGCCATGCCCTGGCTCCATAGCTGCTGGATAACAGCAGCTAAATCTGTAGTCCTGCAAGCTCCTAGTTCTCTTTGTTGGGGTGGGCAGTGGGAAGTTGCCCTGGGAACATGCACAGCCCCCTTTGCACAGGGTCCCTGCAGCAGCTCCATTCAGCACTGCCATTGCCAACACTGGCTCAAAAATTGAGGGGACCCGTTTTGGCAGGGGCTTTATCTGAAATGCCTCAATACAGGCACTTTGATCAAAGTGATTGAATAAAAGCCTAGTTCCCAGATTAGAAAAACAGAATGAAGCAGGTGGTAAATGGTGACTTTATTTCAACTAATTAATGGATAGAAAAATTGATTCTTTAATACGATTCACCACTTTTTCTTCATGGCTGTTGGCAACCTTCAAGCTCTAGTTATAAACTTTACTGAGGCCTGTCATTCCAGATCACCTGCTCATTCTGGTTTTTATTTTTCACAAAGCCGGAGAAGGTGACACATCCAAGCGAGCAGGGCATAGAGAGCACCATAGGAGCCTGCAGCTGGGAGGAGCTGAGGCTTTTCCAAACCCAGGAACAGATAATGGCATGGCACATAGTCCTAACTTTCCTGTGTGACATTTACACAAACTTTATGTGACTATTTTATGTGCTGCTTAAAAAGAAAATGGGATAATTACCATGACACGGTAATGCGTAGTGTGCGCGCCGCCTGTGAAATGCTGTATCCATTAAACCTGCATCACCTGCGCATAATCAGAATTGCAGTGCTGCTCTCTATCTTTATTTAAGCTGAACATCAGTGCTGGAGCAGTTTTAATGGCATATATTTCCCCCTCCAATAAGCCAGTTGCCCTAGTAATGAGTGTTTCATTTTGCTGTGCCTTGAGACGCAGAGCGGGCGCTGTTGCCCCTCCTGCTGCACCGAGCACCCAGAGGCTGCTGTGTGAGCTCTGCTGAGCAGGGCCATGAGCCTCAGCAGTGTGCCCTCATGATCCTGCTGCTCTGCTCTGCCATGCCCTGGACGTGCTCCCAGAGCCACAGCACGTGGGAGGAGCAGTGTGGGGCTCCCAGGTAGGCTGGCCAGGTTTCCCTGCCGGCAGGACCCCACAGGACCCTGGCTTCACTGCCCGCCTGCCCTTCAGCACCAGCTGTGGAGAGTCTTAAGCATTTATAGACCCTGCCAGGGTCTCTGCTCAATTGGTTCCTGTTGCTGTGGATGCTTAAGCCCCTCTTAAACAGGCTGACAAAGGAAATGGTGCCAAGAGCTCAGTGAACTCCGATGGGTATGGGCCAAAGAATTGTTTTATGTACAAACAAACACTAACTCTGGAAGGGAAAAAACATCAAGCTTCCTGAGGCAGCTTGAGGCGCCAACTGAGGATCGTAGAATTTATATCTTGTCTGGTGCCAAAAGTTTTATGGACAAGTATTACTAAAATTTAGTCAATAACCCTTGTAAAGTGAGTGCTTCTGTCTGCTGGTACACTGGCCCAGCAGTGGCCAAGTATCCCCAGCCTCGATGAGCTCTGGCAAGACAAATGTGGAAAGAATCCAGAGTCCAGTCTGTCTTAAATCCAATGGATAAAAACCTGAGAAGTCCTTGAATGCTAATCCTCAATGATGTAATTTTTGCTTTCTGTTGTAAGCCCCTGTGCGTTAATGCCAGGCAGGAATTTGTGTGTGCAGAACAAGCTGTGCTGATGGGGTTTGGCAGCACCACGGGGCATCATTGCTGCAGAGTCACCTGCCTGGGTTTCTCCTCTCAAGGAACTGTCCCAGCCAGCTGAGGCAGCCAGCGTCTAACAACAGGATTTCTTAAAAAAGAGGCCCAGCTTGCCCTTCCTAATCTGTTTAGAATGAGTAACAATTCTGTGGTAGCAACAATGTCATAAATGCAACTTTCTGTCTGACTCTGGTTCTGTGCCTCTAGTAGGGCTTTTGCTTTGCCCTTTATGACGGGCTCATAAGAATCCCTAATGCTTTAATATATAAATATTCCTTAAAACAAAGGGCCCTTTAATAATGAGGGAAAACCATATTTATGGCTGCAAGTGGCATTTAAGAGCAGAGTGACAACTGAAATACTTGGCTTAGTTGCAAAATCTAAACAACATTGAGGACATTAGGAGTTCAGTTTAAAATGGAGAAAGATACAGTGATTTCTTATTTTGAAGTGCTGATGTTTCCCATATGTTCTTCAGTGAATATGAGCTTGAAATCAGCTTTACTTTGACACTGGAAGTTTGCCCAAGAACGGTTTAGCAACGATCAGCAATATCCATGGCGTTTCACAGATCTTGATGAAGGACAGAAATTAAAAAAAAAAAAAAGAAAAAAAAAGAAAAACACCATTTCAAATGATCTGTTTTGGAGTTTAGTAACAGAATGTTGTGGGATAATGTCAAAGGAATGCAGAGGAAACCTGAGACCTGATTGCTGCAGTCAAGCTAAGTGCACTGCTGAAAACACATAGTTGATCTTGAGCGGTGCCCGTGCCCAGCGGAGCCGCTGCAGGCTCCTCCAGCTGACGGCTGGTGCAGCACTTGGGGTACAAAGGCCTGAAGGCTGCCTTTAACAAAAACCTGTCCTACTTGCTGCCGAAGCCTGGAAGTAGCTAAATCCTACATGACTTTATGTTTTAATTATAAATTTTGCAGGGCCCCTGCAGGTCCCTTTCTGTGCATGCCCACAGGAGCTGGTTTGAGGCTGAGTAACCTCAACCCAAATCTGTTCCCGATGAGGATCCTGCCTGGAAGTTTTTCCTCTGTGTTATCCCTGGGGGTCTCTTGGCTGAGCACTGCTAGCATGCATCTCCAAACACAGTGGGGCTTGTGGCACTGAGGAACAAGCACAGGGAGTTTTGCTGCAAGGCAGCCAGCAGCCTGGGGTGTGGAGGCAGGTGTGTGTTCAGCCTCTGGGCTGTTGGGGCAGATCCCTCCAGGGCACCTCAGTCCCTTTGGACAGGGATCTCTGTGTCCAGACCTACCCTCTGAGCGAGGATCTGGGGGATCCATGTCTGCCAGCCCTGCTTGGGCAGCTGCCGGGGACGCTGCAGGCAGCCTGGGGAATACACCACAGCATTGCCCAATTAGGCTCCCAATCCTGCTCTGCTAATTTGTCGGGAAGGGAGTCCTGAGGCTGTGGAGGGAGGAATTCTCCTTGCTAAGGCTTACCAATTGAAATAGCACTGGAGTCAAAGGGGCTGCCTTTCTCCCTGGCTGAGCTAAGGGAAAAACAGTACCAGGTAAGAAGTATAGAGCCTTGCTCCTCCCAAAGCTGGATACCTGATCTTCTTCAGCCATGCCCTTACTGGAAGGTGCATGTCTGTGCAGGCCTCAGGTGGGAAGAGCTGCACTCCAGTTCCTCTTGCATGCCATTAGAGAAGTGATCCAAGCAGCTCTTGGGTGTCACAGTAAATATGTAGCTTTCAAACCTTTTTTTTTCTTGAACACCAGATATTTTCCATGTTTCTTCTCCTTTCTATACAACCTTTTAATTATTTAAAAGAGCAACCCACTGTGAACTTCAGGGGAGAGCACAGCCAGTGGTTACTGGCAGTTCTGAATGTGGTAAAGATGCTGCCTCTTACTGACAGGGTACTGTGCTTTATAATGTTACTTTTTTTTCTAATGATCCTGAACAGTACATTGGCTACTACATAAAACCTAGCAACCAGCAGCCTTTTAAGATGACATAAATTATGGGATATTTGTGGTCACTGAGGAATTAATGTGCTGTGTGTTTGTATTTGTGCCTCTCTTAGTCATTGATTTAAGAAATTTCAGGAACTTTAATTCGAGGGTAAGGCAATAATGTCAAACATGCCTGTCCAACCATGCAAAGTTTCAGTGCTTCATTGTATACTCAGAATGTGAGAGAAGATTATTGCTGAGATAGGAAATAGCTGAAGATCCATCTGCAGAAATACACCCTATTAAGTCTCTTACCAAAGACCTGAAGAAGAGAAATAAAACGTTCCCTATAGGTGTCTTACAGGCCGTATTCTCCTCATTCTCCTCCCTGCTTATTTGGAGCAGTGTTGCCAGGCAAAGTTGAAAGTGGGAGAACCCATGCTTACATGGTCAGCTGCCATGTGCTGGGGCCTCTGACTCAGAGCCTCAGCAGCTATAGGAGTGATTAAATTCTCCAAGTGCTCTCTTATATTCATGTAAATCTTTTTTGTTGTATCTTTAAAACCAAGTAGGACGGGAAATAAATACAGTCAAGCCCTGAAAAAACACAGCTGTAGTCTTAGCTCAGCTAATCAGCCTGACTTCGGCAGGGTTTTAGTTCAGTTTAGTTTCGGCAGAATCCCTCTCCCACCTCTGATTATTTTACACATTAAGCACTGATATATATAACAGAAATATGTCAGCATGATGGACGTCTCTTTTTATTTGGTCCTTAAGGCTGTGCTCATTAATTGCAGCTGTACAAATGTTCCCGTGCCACAAGGAGTCCATCATGGGACACATCCCGGGTGTGCTCCGAGAGGCGGAAGCGTTCACGCACACACTCCCTCTCTCTGCCACCTCCGCTGTGACAGCGCCCTCCCCTCACCCCAGAGGCATTTGCTAACAAAATGTGGAGCATCCTCAGTGTTTTATTCATGTGTTTTGCATTCCTCCGTGTCCAGTTTGAGGTGTGAAGCCCCGTCCTCCCCTCGAAGGCTCTTTCGCCGGGGTCAGCACTGGGTGGCTGTCGGCGTACGAGCGAACGTGCCAAAGCCAACACTGCCTGGGCGTGCACGGGGCAGGCAGGGTCTGCCACTGCTGGGGCTCCGCAGGGAGAAGCACCAGGGCCCACAGGAAGGCTGGCAGCCAACAGGCTGGTGAGCAGGTTTGGAGTTACAGCACACAGAACCACCACCATAAAAGAAGAAAAGCTGGGCCAACTCCTCAGCCCACTGGCCAGACTGCCAGTAGTCGTGTGCGCTGCCATTTGGAGCTGCAAAGTTGGATATTCCGCTGGGTGTGGGCTCCCAGGCTGACAAGGCTAGCAGTGCTCCAGGGAGACCCTGCCTGCAGCTGCTGGGGAGATGGAGGGATTTATCCCCAGAGCAGTGTTTGCCTGTCTGCTCTCGCAGAAGAGGGGAAGACAGCCCAAAATTCTGCCTCTTCAGCAGCTGTCCACACTCACTCCCACAAGGTTCAGACCAACATTGTCCTTGTCAAAGACACGACCCGGGGAAGTGCTGCTGTGCAAAAGTGATCCCCAAAATCGTTGAGATATGCCTGTGTTCAAAGAGGTGAGATGCTTTCAGGACCTTGCTGGGTCAGATGAGCAGTTCATGAGATCAATCACAGTTTATAGTTAGGTGCGGGTGGCAGACTAATGAAAGACCTGTTTTTGTGGCCATCATGATAATGTTGGTGGCCTGAGTAGTGAGAGTTGCTCCAAAGTTTTGATCCTTTCATAACTAGGGGGAAATTTCTGTCCTTAGGTCAGTGTTACAAGGAATACACAAAGTCAGTAGAGTATATTTATGTTGTACCTGAGAGATTTTGTGCTGCTAGAACTGCACAAACTGGAGTTTCTTTTCAGATCGTTCTGACGTGGCCAAGTACTGAAGTTCCACGGAGTCATTCGCCACACTGAGAAAATGCAACAAACTCTCACGGATTAAATTCTTCAGGTTCCATTCTTCTTTTTTTCCCCACAGATCCTTAGAATTTGCACAAGATACACACCGGAACAGGACACCATGACCTTTTCAGATGGCCTTACCCTAAACCGAACTCAGATGCACAACGCCGGATTTGGCCCGCTGACTGATCTCGTGTTCACGTTTGCCAACCAGCTCCTGCCTTTGGAAATGGATGATACAGAAACAGGTCTCCTTAGTGCCATCTGCCTAATCTGTGGAGGTATCTATTGTACAGCATGAACTCTAATGCATTTCAAAAGGACAGACATGAGAATGTCTTCATTTATGTTCTACTTGTTTTGCTGTCCTTTATGTAAACATACAATTTATATATTTGTAACATTGTTATATGTATTATATAATCTACTTAATGCTAATGGTTTTCCACTGGTGATAGTTACTGGTTTTATTATTGATAATTTGAAAAAAAAAATTACTGGAATCATTCTGTCAAGCTACCAATCCTATTGTTTGTCTGACAAAGGGCACTGAGATACCTCACAGAATGGTTGGAGTTGGGAGGGACCTCTGGAGATCAGGTCCTGCTGTGTTTTTGCTAAGCAGGGGATACCTGCATGAATGAGCTTTCTTACAGCAAGATGCTCAATTACACAGCTTTTACTCATAAATATAATTGCGTGCATCTGCATTCAGTCACATGGAAGCCATTGGTGATACCTTACTTTAGCAAAAAAATGTGTTATACTTCCAAACTGGAACTGAAGGGAACTCGAAAGGGTGATTATTAATTAAAATCACAGGCTTAAAATACAAAAAGTGATGCCTCAGATAATTTCCAGAATGATCTGTAAATTTCTCCTGGTCTCTCTCCTCCTCGGCAAAACCTGGATTAGCAATAGAAACACACCTTGTTTAGCTGGGCCCTTTTGTTGAAACGCAAACTGGGTGCTACGAGTGAGTGTTTGAAACACAAGAGTCAGTCTTTGTTGGCAGTGGCCCTTTAGTACAAAATCATTCTGACTTTATGTGTCTCTAACCCCAACCCACTAAAAGCCTTGATGGGCTCCTAGATGTCATTGATATGTGACTGGTGTGTCCTGGTGCAGAGGGGTGGCATTTGTTGTCACTCAAGCCAGCACTGCCATCTGCTGATTCCTGATGGTAACTCACTTTGCTGTAGTAGCGGGAACAAAAAATAGCTGTAACCTCTATGCATACCTGGGTTGCCTATCAGTGACACACATAAAATAAATACAAAAATATCGTTTGCAGCAAAGTGTTTTCCCCTTGGAGAGGGAGGTACAAGAGCAAGCTGGTAATTCTTGACCACCCACACGACAAACATTTCCAGTCACCAAGGAAAAAAATATAATCCAAGTTTCAGAAAGCCGTGGTTTATCCTCTTCCTATGGAATGCTCACTGCAGAGCATGCATTGTTGAGCAGAGAACGAAATTCATGGAGTTCTGATCAAGAACAGGGAGGAGATTCTCTGATTTGGAGTTTCTTTCAAAAAATCAATATTTGAACTCATATGAGTGATATGATACTTTTCTACAGATCGCCAGGACCTTGAAGAACCAATGAAAGTGGATAAGCTTCAGGAACCCTTGCTTGAAGCACTGAAAATCTATATCCGAAAGAGACGACCCAACAAGCCTCATATGTTCCCAAAGATCTTAATGAAAATCACAGATCTTCGTAGCATCAGTGCAAAAGGTACAGTTTCTCCCAATAACTCAGCAGGAGTGGCAGTGTTGCATTTCAGAGGAACTCCCCTAGACACCTGGGACTTGTTATTTTTTTAACACATTTAAGAAAGGTCCTTGAGACTTTATTCTTCCCAGCTTCTTTACATAATCCTTGCCTTGAAGTCAGTTTTGCTTTAAACATGCATGGTGCTCCGTTCTCCCTGCAACTGACAGTGAAAAAGGTGTTGTAGGTGCAAGTGGCTTAGCAAATCATTAGCATGAAGTCTTTGTTAGTCATTTAGGACAAGTGAAAAACTTTGTTAATGTTTACAAGAGGGTTCAGATCAACATGTGCTTTGTATCCCCAATGGCTTTTAAAAAACAGTTTGTTTACAGACTGCAGAAAACACTTGTGCAACCAAAATTCCCCTAAACTGTGGTCTGAGGTATTGGGAATTTAGAAGTGATTTGATCCAGCATTTTGGAGAATCAGTCCCTGTAATCCAAACTAACCATACCTAAACACGGATCAGTTTTAACATTTTATGCAATCTTTTATGTGCTGGATTGATCCTGTGCAATTCATAGTCTAAGCACTGTCACACATTCTCTAAAGCACAGGTGCAGCTGAATGCTTTCATTTGATCTGAACAGGATCCTCGATGTACCAGTCTGAAAATAGAGAGTCTAAAGTGCAACAATTCTTATTCTTATGGTAGCTGAGGCAGTTTCACCTTCTTACTCTGCTTGCTCAGCAACAGATTTGCTACCCCTGATAGATAAGCAGGCACATGAGCTTGTATGTACAGGTACCTGTGTAGGTTGGATCTTTTAGGAAGATTACTGATTTCATTTGACATGGTTTGGGGGAAGACTCAGGGGAAAATAAAAACAACCAGTAGTTAATTCACTCAACTAAATACACTCGTTTTAAATTTAAACCTTAACTGTTGCACTTCAAACAATATAAATCCAAGTTAAAAGATCAAGTTATAGCTATATTTATAAGAAGAAGTGAGCAATTTAACTGGATTGACTAGAACCAAAAGAAGTAACCTAAAAGGGAAACACCAGAGCTGGAAGCAAAAGTGTCCTAAAAACGAACCACTTACCACCAGGTTATCTAAAGCTTGCAGTTTACCCTCAAGTAAAACAAGCTCCATCCAGCTGAATCTACAAAACAAACTTTGAGCAGTATTGAGCTATAAAAATCATTTAGGGGAGCCCTTTTGTTCCACTGTTTGTACTTGTGGGAAATCCATTTCCACTTCCCTCCTTTACCAGAGCCTTCGTGCTCCTCAAGAACACAACTCCTTATATTCAATTCACAAGAAAGGCTTCTTTTCATTCTGACATAAGCATTTAACTTTAATTATAACATTAATGTTTCATAGCAGAACTAAATCATACCAAAGGATGGTGATGTCCTGGAGGGGTGGGGATGTCTTGAGTTTCATTTGAAAAGACAGACATTAGACGATAATGACTTTGGCTGGTACCTGATCTCTGAAAGCAAAGAAGGCGTGAATCTGAAACACCAAGGGTGTCTCCTTTGGCATTAGAGGTATTCTAACTAAAGGGTGACGTGTCTGTGGGACTGAAGCAAGACAGTTCTGAGTTCTTCTCATCTTCTGAGTTCTCTTATCTGCTGATTAAATTAGAAGTTTGCAAAACATGAAAAATTTCTCTGGCTCTGCACTGAGTGGCCACACAAACACTTCACTGCACCAGACAGAACAGTGGGAAGCGTTTAACACGGACAAATTGAGTTCATCAGCACAGCTCTGACAATAGTTGGTTTTCAGAGAAGCTCTCAGCATCATCTGCATTAATATCTTTCCCATCACAGTTACTTAAGAGACTCTGAAATCAACATTCACTTGGAAAGTCAATCATTGCCTTTGTAGATGATTTTTTTGATGCTCCTCATGTAAGGCATAAGCACTTAAATGCCCCCTTCCAGCCTGGAGTGAGTAGTGCTCTCTCCAGCATATCCACTGCAGCAGCATGGATAGGCAGAGGATTTCCAAAGGATCACTCTTCTGGACTGGTTCTTCAATAACCAAACTACTTTCTCTGCAGTTTTGTTGGGGGTTTTTTTGTTTGTTTGGTTGGTTGGTTTTTTTGTTCTTGTTTTTTAAGAAACACAGGTTCTGCTTCCATTGGACTCCAGTTTTAAGATTATAAGAATCTTCTGTTTTAAGAATACAGAAGGCAGCTTCCTGCCCAAAAAGTACCTTTTTGCCTTTTATAAAGTAATTGTTTGTTAAATTTTGCGTCTTATTTCACGGTTTTCTCTATGGGAAGGCAACATTTTGGTGCAAATCACTGCAGTTCTCTTGCAGGATTCACCTCACCTATTCAACATGGTCAGAAATTTTGTCATTCTTTGCAGAACCAGTACAGAATAAAGACTAAATGTTATTCCAGTTTATAAAGACATCTACATGATCACAGCCTTATTTAATTTTTCAGTATATTTTAATGCCATTTTGGGTCTTTCTTTAAAAAGAGGCAGCTCATCCAATTTACCTGTACTGAAATATCAGTTGCTATGTCACAGGTTTGAATTAATTTGTCAAGGAGCACTCACCTAACTCCTTCTTTTTGAACTGCATGAATCAGTTCACTCACACACTTTTGTGTGCCAGAAGTATAGAAGGAGATACCAAATCTATCAACAAAATACACCCTGAAATTACTCCTGTAATGCTAACAGAAAGGAAATTGTATGAATCATGCTCATGGGAAGGATTTTGTGTTTTCTTTTTAAAGGTGCAGAACGTGTCATTACATTGAAAATGGAAATTCCTGGATCCATGCCACCTCTTATTCAGGAAATGTTGGAGAACTCTGAAGGACATGAACCACTGACACCAACCTCAAATGGAAATACTGCAGAACACAGTCCCAGTATCTCACCTAGTTCAGTGGATAACAGCAGTGTCAGTCAATCCCCTATGGTGGAATAAGACATTTTCCAGCTACTTCAGACATTCCTAATACCTTATGTACAGGGATGAAAAGCAAGAAAAACATTTTTACTGCTGCTTAGTTTCTGGACTTAATATATATCTATATATGTATATATATATAGATAAACTCAACAAGGACCAAGAAATTTTCATATGTATCGATATATACTCCTTGCTGTTTAAACTCTTAAACTAGAAAATGCAAACTTTTGAAACTCTAAATCAGCCATTTCATGCAAAAAAAAAAAAAATAGTTAAGCTTCTGTTTTCTTCTCTGAACACTCAATATTGCATGGTGACAAGACAGATCTCAGTCTTCAAATTCTGGTTGCATTTCTGATGACTTTGTACATACAAATGTATGGCTGTACTCTCCATACTGGATGTTTGGTGCTTTCCTTTTGTCTCTCATACCTAAAACGATCAAGACACCAACCACAGGACATGGACTACTGTACACATCCAGAGAAGGAAGCTGAAAGGACCGTCTGATTTAGTTGAAATATGAAAACTTGTCCTTGCTGCCCTCAGTTTGCATCTCCTTCCTTGTAAAAAGTATACAAAACGTCACTGCCCCAGCAGAAGAGGTATCGGTATCAGCATTAACTGCCAGATCAGTTATTCAGATGTCATTTGTTCCACTGTTAATGTCACTTTAAAGTTTAAAGAAGTGGTTTCTTAGCTGGCTGGTGACCTAGCTCCACAATTACCTGCTCCATTTCGACAGCAATGCTATAGCCTCCAAGGCAGAAACACTTTCCAGTGTTACCATGTTTTTGTTTACTTGTTCACAAGCCATTAGGGAAACTTCATGGGATGATAACCAGCAGACTCACTTACAGCTTTTGAATCGCTGAGTCCAGGGTATTTCCTTAAGAATCAACTGCCAGGAATCAGCTGGGCTTTCCAGCCTTCCAGGTGCTAAGGAAGTACAGCTAGGACTTCAGAAACACAAGGAGAGAATCTGCCTTCTTGGCCTTGTTAAATCACCATGAAGCAGAGTGAAAACTGTGGTAGAATGGTTAACAGATTTAAAGTGTCAGTTTCTTAGGTTTCATTTAAAGCACTAGTGGAATTTTTTTTTTTTTTTATATATTCTAGCAAGTCTGTGATGTACTTTCACTGGCTCTGTTTGTACATTGAGATTGTTTAACAATGCTTTCTATGTTCATATACTGTTTACCTTTTTCCATGGAGTCTCCTGGCAAAGAATAAAATATATTTATTTTAAAAATTGTGTAGAAGTAGTCTCTCTAGCCCTAATTTTACACACACACACACACACGGTAGTTTTCCATTTTTTAATGTTTAAACTTCATTTCAAAAAGCAGGTTTGCTGTTTGCAACCATGACAATTAAAATGTGCTTTAGCACAGCTGTCTAGAACATCTCTACAAGCCAGTCAGACAAATACATGACATTTCAATGAGTAAAAAAGAGCATAAAACTGTAGGTGTAAGAACAAAATGTTAAAATGCCTACACACAATAATAAAAACCATCAATTACATTATCACATAAAATAAGTCAAATGTACAAAAGTTTGCAACAAAGGGGACGAAAGGACAACACAAGATACTTGTTGGAAAACATTTTTGTGCTCTTTGGGCACTTAATTAAACATATCAAAATCATCATCTTCATCAGACTCTGCAAAATATTTCACTTCTTTTCTAGCCCGGCCTGTCCGTGGCTTTGGGGCAGTTTCAGAGGCAAAGCCTGACTGGAAGATTTCCACATCAGAATCCTGGTCAAAGGTGGCCTTCTTGGATTTCTTCAGAAAAGAAAAGACAAATCAGTTGTGATGCTTTGTACGTTTTCCATTTTAATATTCAGAATTGATAAAAAACCTCTCTGGCATCTGATTGCTAATGCCACCTCAGCCCTCATTACCATATTAGCCATTTGTAATAAGAACTTAACTTTTATGTAAAGTAATCCATGTTTGGTAAACCATGAGGTTCTTTTTACAAGGAGAAGACAGCATAGATGGAACTGACCTTGCTTGGTGTGGATTTGGGTGTTTTCTTCCCAGGGTTGTATTCGCCTTCATTTTCTGAACCAGATGCTTTCCTTTTCTTTGCCCCTCTGCCTTTTCCTAGGTCAGAGATTATGAGTTAACTTCGGGTTTTTGTTCAGTTTTTTTTAATAAGCCCCAGACTGCATCAAGCTGAAAAAACCCCTAGTGAAGTTACTTTAGTATGTCTACATGTTAAGTTCAAACCCAGTTTACTGCTCAAGCTTCTTCACAACAGCAGTATGATACAGTATTTTTTATTTTCTCAGTTTGAAATCTTTCCTCCTTCTTCCACAGTCACCGTTCAGCAGCAGCTCAAACTGTCAGTTCAAGACAGGGACAAACTTTATGAGATCAGAGAGCTTCTACACTGTAGAAAAACTACAAGTCCTTGGTCACCTCCTGCACTGATTACACAGCATTAATTCATCATTACTATTTAGCAAACTGACTTTTAACCTCAACCATCAACACTGGTGCACCTTTACAGACTCCTCCAATAACACTGCATGCTGTGCTGTGTTGTGAGGACTCAGAGAACTGGGATATCAAAAAATGGGCTTAAAAATGCAGAAAGTGCTACTTACTACAATCACTACCAGAATTTTACTGTCTTGGAAAGAGTTGAGATGAAAGACAATGAGAAGTATCCAGCAGAATGGAAGAGGGTGTGTGGGTGGTGCAGCTATTAAATGCATTCCCAACAGGGAAGGTCAGATAGAAGGGCCACACATGGTTTGCCAAGAAGTCAATACCCTGTATTTGTCACAGGAAAGGCTGAGTAATGCACCAGAGAGCAATGGACTCATAGCCCAGAGTGGCTCTTAGCATGACTGCGAGCCCTGTGCTCCTACCTTTGGGTGCTGCCGTCTTCTTTGGAATGCCGAATTCTGAATCGGAATCAGAGTTCACAGTTTCCACCTTCTTGGCCTTGGGAGCTCTTTTAGGCTTAGGGGGGGCATCTAGTTTTGCTGTTGGAAGGTAAAAGATACTAAATAAATTCACATATTATATTGCTTGAACATATTAAATTTTACTAGATACTCCAATTATAACAGAAATGGCAGACATTAAAACAAGATGAGTGATTTCTGCACTTGGGGAAAACATAGTACAGCTTTTATGCTATAACTGTGTGGAATAAACAGGAGGTTTATTCCACAATAAACAAACTGTCCTGCTCTGAGAAGGACTGATGCACCCAGTAAATTCCAGTGTCCTTGGCTGAATACTGTTTCAGCTTTTGGAGTACAAAATAGGTTACTAGTAGCTAAAGCAGCAACAGAAGTCCCCAGGTTGGATACTTTGACTGTGTCTGGATCCATTACAGCTGGGTTTACAAATGCAGCTGCTTGTGACATTTTTGCCTTCAGGGTGGTATGACTGTGGGACAGCTTTCCCCAGGATTAGTGCAGGAGTTTGGGAGGCAGTGCCTCTGTGACATTGCTTTCTGTCAATCTCAGTGGAAAGGAACTTCAGAAAATGCAGAAAGGACAGGAAGGGAACATTCTGCATTTCCTGGAGTTCAATCAGTGCTACACAACTAATCTGGCTGTCTTTAAAAGATGGTCATTGGAATGTTCCCACAGAGGGTGTCAAGGGATAGAATCACAGAACCATTTAGGCCAGAAAAGACCCTTAAGATCATCAGATCTTGTGTTCTATAGGCTTACAGGTGAGTGAGTCTTGCAGAAACCTCAGATACACACCTGACCCACTCTCTGTCAGCCACAGATGCCTCAGACACACGTACAAACACTCCAGATACCAGGAATGTGGATGTTTGTGAGAAATCTAATTTCATTTATGGGATCACAAGGAGAATGTGTTTGGAGAACAGGAGTGTGTCTCCACAAGCATTTTGGTTATGATGCCTTGAACTACAGAAAGAGAGGTACAACACACTGCCACAGACACTGGATTTGTGCTTCCCTGGAAACAGAGTCTGATATCACTGGGGAACTCCTGTGAAGTCTGTCCAAGGGACAGCAAACCTCTTAGCTGTTATCTGCTGGCTAAAGGAATAGTGTCCAGAACACTGACTTCCCTCTGTACTAAATATAGGGGGATTCTCATCCACTACTTTAACTTACACCCCTAATGGCTGCACAAGTGTGAAGGATCTCTTGACAGCAACTTGATGGCAAATCAGCTCAGCCAAGCTCTCCACCAGGTAGCATGGCAGGAAACAGAGTGTGCAGCACAATCCATGTACACAGGCTCTCAAGAAGCCCAAGTTTTTGGCAGGAAGTCTAGGTATGGTATCAGTCCTGCAGGTGATGTAAAGAGTACATCTCACTGCCAGAATCTCAGCAGCTGGGCTGTTCAAGGCTGTTCAAGCTGAGCAGCTGCTTATCAAGAGTAAGCTTGCTTTTCAAATTTCCCTTAGGCTTTACTATAAAGCCCTAAAACCACAGACAGCTCAAATAGTCATGGAAAAGTTCAGCTGTCTCTTGATCCTCTGTAGTGAACAGCAGAGGTCAAGAGATTTCATCCCAAATTGATCGGAGTCTGAAGTCACAGAAAATCAAACAACTCTGGAACAATGGTTTCAGCCACACACAGTAAGCACTCCCAGTGTGAGGGTGAGTGGGTGGAATACTACATTACCAGAAAATGGGTTCTGAGGAGGCTGCTGCCAAGTCCATGAAGATGGACTTAGAATCAAAGAGACTGTGAAAAGGGTACCAGATGACCAATGAACTAAACCTGCTGGGTTTTCACTGGACTGTCCAGCTGTGATCATGAAAGTGTGGTCATGTCTGATCTGGGCAGAAAAGAAGAGAAGAGATGAAAACTGGTGAAAGCAACCTGTCATGTTGCCATGCACTGAGAAGGAGAGTGCTCCTAAGGCTACTCTGAAGGCAAAAATTTAACTATTGCTTGAAAGAGAGCCTGTTTATACATATTTTGTGTGTGCACAGGCTAACCAGAAACTCAGAAACAGATCACAGCTGTATTTGAAGGTTTCAGGTGAGGCTAATGACAACTCACCACATCCAGACCCTCAAAAAACAGATAAGGAGAAAGATTGAAAGTTAAATTGCATCCATGCCTGGCCACAGCATACAGAGTTCTCTCTGGCATTTGCTGCAGTACAGAAATTCAATATAAAAGACTACTCTATTAGAGATCAGCAATTTCTGTACACAATCTTTATTTACTGTACTACAGAACTCTACCAACAACTGGAAGGGTTTAAGAGGTATTCAGGCATTCACTAATTTGAACTGTTAACAAATTAGAGGGGACACAATGCATCAAGAAATAGATTGGAAATAGGAAGGCAGTGGAGGAAAGGGTGAAAGGATGCTGCAGTTCACTGGTGCCTAACATAGAAAACAAGATTTTTTTTCCCCTCATTTTTAAGAGAGTAAGTTAACTATTGTAACTGGCTGCTTTCTTTTCAATCTCCTTGAGGTACCTTTTTTCACAGAAGAATTAATATACTAAGTTCAGCTGCAAGTTGGTCAAAAGAAGATTTTAAAAATGAAGGCCACAGTATCACAGGGAAAACCATGCTGCAAGATGACAGTTCTGACTAAAAGTTGACTAATAACTGAAAGAATTTATATCTCTGAGGTCTGAGAAGAGTCTCTCATCCTCTGTTTCAAGAGGAAAATGTGATAGCTTTCCTTGCTGGTTTTGGCCGGGACAGTTCATTGTAGGTGGTATGGGGCTGTGTTTTGTGTTTGGGCTGGAGACCACATTGACAATGCAGGGATATTTTGTTGCTGCTGACGCAGCGTCAAGGCCTTTTCTGCTTCTCACACCATCACACCAGCGAGGGGCTGGTGCTGCACAAGGGGTTGTGAGGGGACAGTCTAGGCAGCTGCCTCCCACTGACCCAAGGGATATTCCACACCTCCTGGTGTCATGCTCCACTTTACTTATCCACTGAAGCTAAAAACCTCCCATTAGTTAAACTCATTGAGCGCTGAACATCACCTCTGGACGTGGAAGGTATCAAGTTCTAAGACTACAAAGTAGCCAGTGGAAAGAAACAATATTATTAAGGAGCTGGAGAATGTTAATACCCTATTGCTGAATTTCAAGGAGTGAAATAAATAAAATGAATAAATGAAAGCAGTTCCCATTTTGAAGACTGAAGAGACAATGCAAAGGTGAAGACAATGACTTTCAAATAAAAGCTTTCAAATCGACTTCCAGGCCAATTCTATACGTACCCTTTTTAGCAGCTACTGTTTTACTTGGAATTTTCTCTGTTTGTTTTGGGGCAAAAGATGATGAGAAAACAGGAGCAGAATCCTCATCATCACTGTCCAATTTTGTTGTATCTACAATCACAGAGTAGGTTTAAAATAAGATTCATTCATGGCATGTATTAGTAACATCAATATTAATCACAGTAAGAATTAATCTCAAGTAAGTGTTTGTGATATTACAGCTATGGATGCACTGTGACTTCCTTACTTATGATACAAGCTTTGTTGCTCTAAAGATCAGAACTTCCTTCACTTTTCCCCTTTATAAAGGGGCAGGATGTGGACATCCTTCTCCTGTAACTAGTATGGAAAGTTTGTGTGTACCACTCCCCAAAATATCCCATTAATAGTTGCTATAAAAATTAAACAGAACTGTGAAAACAAACTCACCATCATCCGTCTTCTGAGAGTAAGATGGAAAAGAGAAGATGTTCCCAAAATCTTGATTTTTCTTGGCTTGAGATGTTTTTCTACTTACAAGGAAAAAAAAAATAAAAATTGAATTATATGAGTTACATTAAGCATGTAGTGAAGTACATGGACATCATAATATCCATGTAAAATTTAAATCCAGTTTTAACATTTCCAGCGTTTTTGTATCTGCTTGCAGCAGTCAAACCCCTAAGACTGACACCCAGTCAAGAAATCCAGGCATTTAAAATTAACAGAATTACATTTTTTTCAGTAGTTCTCTATACCAGACTGGCACAAGACAGAAAACGGAATATTTAAAAACGTAGTTTAACAGATGATATTACAGACAATGTATAACTATTTTTATATATTATTATATTGCTCTTTTAAATCATGAGTCACCTCTGCACAGGTCAGTTGCAAGGCTGAAATAACATACTTGAATTGCTCCACATTCTATTTTTCATGGTGCATGTAGAGCAATAACAGGCTGAAGTTTCTCAGCTTTGTTCAGACACTTTTGAATTGAAAAAATTATTAATAAAGAAATCCTGCTGAGTTACAGTACTTACTCTGGAGATGGCTTTGATTTGGCTGGGGAGAAGTCATACTCATCTTTTTCTAAACTGTCTGAGGGAACAAACTCATCCTCTCTGTCATTTGTAACTGGAGAGGCTTTTACTTTGAGCTCATCCAAATCGTTGTTATTGTTGGCATCATCATCATCATCGGCATCATCTTCTTCTTCTGAGAAGTCAAAAGTGTACTTGGGCCTCTCAGCTGAGAAAATCACACATGGACACAATTCAGGAGAGTTGTTTATGTTACACAGTACAGATACATATACAAATCAAAGTGGAAGTCAGTGAACAATCCCTGCCTCGGAGTACACAAGAAAAAAGAGTGGTGCATAGTTAATTTGTTTTAGCCTGGAAGAATAAAGGGCTGAAAAGATGGAAGAATAATTTAGATGTTAGCAAACATCCAACATGTCTTGTGGCTTGCTCAGACACCTTGAGCTAAGGGCATTATGGACACATTGTGCATCAGTACTTTTAAGGAACGAGAATCCTTCACTTACAATTGAAATGTTCTTGAAGCCACCATTTGAACATTCTTCCTAATTTTCCAGAAACTCTCTGGGGGTTTCTTAAACCATCAAATACTTATACATCTTCCAAACTTTCACTCTTGGTTTTCCTGGAGTGTTCAGAATTTTTTGATATTTTTTAACTTGCCTTTTAGGCCTTATTTGGCAGTATAATTGTATTAGAGTAATTTATTTTGCTTGTAAGAATATTGCCTTGACTGTTTCTTGTATAATTCATTAGTTTTGTGAGTAATTTCTGTTCTAGTGTTTAGAATAGGGGACAAGACTTCTGATCCAAGTTACAAAATCTTTCATAATGAATTCTTGATCTTGACATTAAGAGTATTCTTCACACAGTGAAGAAAATGTAATGCAAGCTATCTGCAGGAAATAAAGTCCTAAAGGTCAAAGGAAAATGTGTGTTTGTAGTTGAAACTTTCAGTCACAATAACAATTCACAAAATCTTGGGTACCTGCAGCTCTCCTAAGTAGAGAGTCTCTTGGAATAATCACGGGCTCACTTTCTTCTAAATCACTTTCAGACTTGGATTCATCATCTGACCATGGGTTTCTTTTCTTCACTTTTTTTGCACTGGATTTTGTAGATGATGGTGTCCTTCTTACCCTGGCACCTGCCAAAAGTAAAAGCATTTACTATAGTCAGGTAAAAAATATTTTCATCTTTTCTAATTGTTTACAAATTTAGCATAAATTTTCATCTTAAAAAGTTCTCCTTTAAATGTTGTAAATTTTCTTCTCCTCCCTGAAGAAAGATTCAACATGAAATTGCTTCACACAGAACCTGACTGGCTGCTGCCGAAGAAATTTGTTTCATGACTGAAAACTCACAAAGTCTCTAATTTTAAATTTTATCTCCTTTGCCACCAAACTTGTGTTTCTTTAAAGGCTGCTAGAGTTTTCCAGGAAAAGAACATGCAGTTTTCAAGGAACATGATCAGAAACAGTTATTGGAAAAGTACAACAAACTTGGGAAGCAGAGGATATCCTATTATGGGGGGGTAAAAATATGGTCAGTCAATTGCAGGGCAAGCTCAGGTCAGGCTGGGCTAATTTGCCCTGGCTCAGCACTGGCTGTGGGAGATTTGAGCTGCACGTAGACAAGTCAGTCATAACTGTACTCAGGGAATCTACTCAGGTTGGATAATCCCCTGAATAATTAAAGCCAGATCTTATCTCAGAATAATTATTTGTGCAACCACTTCTTTTTCCTTTATTCTGAAAAAAAATAACCTCCCGCATACTTAAACCTTCTCTTCTGTCTCCAGCTTTCTTTTTTTGTTGCTGCCTCTGTTACTGTGTATTTCTCAGCAATAATAAATTCCCACTAGCAGAGGAAATGAGGAAGTGAATGTTGGTCATCTGCCAAGCCATAGCACCCATAACTTTCAGAATGACTGAATATGTCAATAGAAAAATACATTTATTTAATCCAGTTCTACAATCTATACTATTACTCAGAGTGAGGGGTTGAAGGTGACTGCCCTGCCCTTCAATATCAAAGAGCACACAAACTAGACATTTCAGTTTGCAAAGAATTAGCCTCATTAGGTAAAAATAATCTATTTTTCCATACACATGTTTGAAGATTTAGACCCCCCCAAAAAAAATCCAATGTAGAAAATGTAAGATCCATCACCCCCAGGAAAGTAGCTTACACGAAGAAATTTCAGCAGAGTACTTCCAAATATTTCAGTTTAGGGAAGAAAACCAGGTGAAATAGTAATTATTGTGCTGTATTTCCCTTCTCACACTGTGTTAAAAACGCATTTCATGCCTGGTAAATACACAACTAAGGTTAACTATGGCTGTGCAAGGGTCTTACCAGGCTCCTTCTTCTCTCTCTTGGGTTTAGGGGTTTTAGCTGCTGCAGCTGATGCATTCAGTGAGTCATCCCCACCCCCCTCAGCTGGCACACCACCAAACTCTTCATCAAATTCCATTTTTATTGCTAGAGAATCAGTTTCGCCCTAAAATTACAAAATAAAATAATTTGCACCTTTATATTTCAAGACTGAACTGGAATAGTTTTGCAGATGATAATAAATGAATGTAGACGAGTATATTGACATTTGCTGAATAATCTTGGAAAGAAGTTATCTCAATAAAAACACCTGAACAATAAGCAGCCTCAAGAGGTTTGCAAATGTAGAAGAAATCCAGTATAAATTTCTTATCCATGAGGTCAGCAAGACAGTACAAATACAGCACCAGCGACAATCTGGCGATTTGGATTTATGCTACCAGAGGAGAAAAATACACCAGTGAAATAATACATAATTTAACTGTAGCAGTCATTTTGGTTTACCTTTTTCTTTTTCAGCAATTTCCTGCTGGCATCAGCTTTCATGGCAGATGTAATCTGTGGAACTATTCTTCTGCCAAATGGTGATGGCATGGTCTCTTCCAGCTGGAGTTTCTTCATCTTGGGTTTACCAACTTTGCCTTTTATTGGTTTGCCAACCATGCCAGCCAGAACATCTTCTCTTTCCTGTGCTTCTACTTTCTAACAAACAAGGGGAGGCAGGAGAGGGGAAACACATTATTTTTTAATGAGGACAAAGTGGAATGTGATGATTATTTAAGATTCAGCTCCTTTTTTTATGCAACATAAGGCTCCCCTTAATTCTCACTTGAAATGGAACACAATTTTCAGTTCTGGAACAGTGATCACTTAATCTTGGTAAACTCATTACTCTGTAGAGTTAAAAACTACACTTTTATTCAAGGATAAATACAAACTTTGGGACATTATTCAGCCTAACAATCTTTCTTCTACCAAGTTTCTATTTCACAACTATGTGTGTGGTTGTAAATTTCCATTATTTCAGCATTTAACTTAAACATTTAGTTTTGAAGCGTGTCACTTCAAAAGATGCATCAGCCCTCTTCAGACAACATGGAAAACTGAGGTTCAGCAGGTTATTCATCAAAGAGACTTTATCTTTTTTCCAGAATTACTGATGAGGCAAACTAAGGGCTCCTCATATAGTATTTATAATTTACACACTTCATTCCTGAATGTACAGTTTTGAATTTGGTAACACTTACTGCCTCACAAAAAATTAATATCATGTATAATTACTATAATTATTACCATTACCAGTTACTACTCACAGGTTTTTGTGTGTCATCTGAAAACTAACTTTCTCCTGGTCATTTTTCTTTTAACATCACTGACTTGGAAAAAATATTAAACTGGATAGATGCAAAAAACAATACCTGAGAAACACTACCAGGAACATAGATATCCAATATTGATTTTTCAGTTACCATTACATTGTGAAATGTATTTATTTTTGATTAAAAATGCAGTATTTAAAATTATTTTTCTTAAATTTTAGTAATTTTTATCAGTTAATGGTTTTAATTAAATTATTGTGAATTTCATGTTTCAGAAATACATATATAAAGTAAAACATACTTCAAGTTCTTCAACAAAGGCTGCTAGATCTTCTTTCCAGAGGTCTGAAGGAGATTTCCTTTTAAGATCATTTAGTTCTCTCTCCTAAAACATGAAAGTAGCATAGGGAATATAAGTACAACTAAAGCAAATGCCACTGAAGACTGAACATTCCCAATAGGCACATCAGCAATTACTGTGTCATTTCTGAACAAGCCTTCCAGGTGTACCAACCTTGGAATCTCTCTGCTTAATCAACTCTTCCACCTTCTCTTTTGTGAGTGACCACAGGGACATGTTCAAAATGTAGTTGAAGTCAGGGCCAGAGGTTGCCCCAGAAGCAGAGGAAGCATCATCATTTGCATTCTGAGAGTCCTCCTCTTCTGCTGCCTGAGGTGAAACATCCACCATTACAAGTATTAGAGATCTTAGCTCTGTGCATGAACCGTGACACTGCTCCGAAGCGCCGTCACAGAGCAGCAAGGTGTGCCCTCACAGATTCAATAACCCAAACACTTTCTGGACCTTTCCAGGAGGTCCTGTGACCTTCTAGAGCTGATTGTTTAATAATTTGATTTAAGGAAACAAATTGAACCTGTGCTAGAGCTTTGTATGCTGCTGGCTGCAGATATTGGTGCTGTCCCACCCGTCTCCCAGGGCTGAGACCTTTGCCCTTTGGGTATTCATGGATATCTGTTCCTTTAGAAAATTAGCACAGTCCTTTGGACAAGGGCTGGTATCAAAGCCCTAAATGTGCAAACTGAGGTTTGAAAGTAGATCAAAATTCCTCTAAATAACAGTTTTGTTATAAAATACAAATTATTCCATAGAGTACATAAATACAGTATTAAAAATACAAAACAAACGTGAAATGAAAACGAATAGCTAAAACAGTGGCAAAGACACAGAAAAGGGGTGGCTGACAGAATTTCAAAGCTGTTTTTCAAAGCAGTTCCATCTGCCCATAGTAATGGGGCTCTGACTTTGAAATTAAACTCATCACATCTCTCCTCTGGAACAATAAAAACTGCTTAGTTTAAAAAAAAAGCAGAAACAAATACAGGTCATGGTCAAATTTAATACAATAAATTCAAAAGTCATAGCTTTATAATATCCATATTTCTTTAGAGAAAAAAACAGTAAGTTATGTAGAAATAATTACACTTAGTAATTAGTTGTATGTGTGGGGTAACTGATGCAGCGCTTTCTGTATCAGCCAGTCAGAAATTAAGTTGCCAGTTTTGATTTGGGTAAATTAAGAAACTCAGTCCTCTGCCATGTCATTTTTCAGACCAGTGCTATCTAGTTTTCTTCTAAGCATTATCCATACACAATACCAATATTACGTGACTTTATTTTTGTGTAAGTTTAATTTTTTTTTTTAATGGAAGGCAATAAGGAGCAATGAATAATGTTTTTAAAGTGTTATGTGTGTGTTATAAATTAAGTTTGACTACTAGAAAACGAGCACTACCATTTATTACAGTAACAACATCAACATTACCTTTTCCTGTGCCTCTTTCCAGGCTTTTACTGGATCAGATTCATAACCTCTCTGGACCAACATCTGAATCAAATCTCTTTTTGATCTGTTCTCTACAAGACACACACAAACAAAGAGGAATGGGAAGAAAAAAAGAAAGAAGGAAAGTCAGTGTTGTGAAAATGTTGCATGCAAGCATTTTCTGCTATACTTCAATAATTTCCAGATCTCCCCTCACTGTTAACAATTCCAACTTCTGTTTACACACCAATGGTAATTTTTCCTTGTATCTTCTCCAGGATGAAACGAGCTTGGTTGTTCAGCTTGGTGGACTCTGCACCCAGCATTCCCACCAGCCACTCCTTGCGCAGGCTGTAATAATGTAACCGCAGATCAAAGAACTCCTTCAAGATGTCCTGCACAGTTTCGTACTTCTTTAAGCACCCCATGTGATCAAACAGCACCTAGAAAATACATGACAGACTTCAGAGTCTGCATAACTCAAACTGTTACCCCTTGTGTAAGTGTTCAGTTCTATTGCACATATAAAAGGGCCATACAAAAAGTGGTGTTTCAAGGAGCATGAACTCAAACCTCACTGTGGAGCTACACAGCACAGAGTTAGTTGGACTTTATTTTTATTCACAAGTGGATTTAGGATGAGATTTATGGTAGCACAATCAAAAAGACAGCTATATAGAGAAATATGCCTGAATTCACTTGAATGTCTAATTTTATCTACATATTAAATCTCAAGCTCAGTAGAAGCTGATGATTCACAACTATTTAATGTAACAGTTGAAAAACTTAATAATCCTTAATAATCTTTCAATTCAGCTGTGAAATCTGTCACTTTTCAGCTGTGAAAACTACCATCCTTCAATTTCAAGCCCAAAGTAAGAAATCACTTTTACTAGATAGCTGGAATCAATCCTGCCTGGCTTCTGACACCTCCAGTTTAGACATTTATAGGTGAACTAGTCACCCTCGGTGCCCTCCATAGTCAACTGAAAGAAATAAACCCCTCTAGGAAGTAATTATTCTGTCCAAAATAGCTCTTTGGCAGCTGGGGGACAATGGCCAAGCTCACATAACTTTTTAAGGTTCTTACACTCAGGCAGATTAATACCTACACAGGTACAGAAAGCAGCCCTTAGAATTTATTATTTATTTTAGCAGGCAGAAAATGCAGGAATTCAGCTGCAAAACATTTTGTAATCTGTGAAATGTAAAACTGACAACAGATTCTCACAGGAGTTGCTACAGTTGTTTAAATATGTGAAAAATATCACCCTGATTTGGTAGATTTTCTTTTCAACTACCATCTCCAGAATTAGTTGAGCAAGGTCTGCTTCCTTTTCCAATTCTACAGTCTTTAATTTCTTTTTAACCTATTTTCACATAGCTTTTGATGTACACAGCAATTCCAACAATAATATATTTGTGTTTTGTGATAATATCTGAAAGTAGCATCTGTCATTAAAAAAGAACTGTTTTTTCTGTATCTGTAAAGACAGGATGTTTGGAAATATTTGCAGAAATTAACTTACACTCAAATCCTCCTCAGAATAGACAGAAATCTATATTTATTCATATTCTTAGTAATTTACATCACTATTATGTCTTTAGCAGCTTAAGAACAGTGTTTGCTATACCTAACCACCTAAAATTGGATTTATGCTGGTGGAAACATTGGATCATTTAACTCCTATTAGAGGAGTAACAGTCCTGCAGAAAGTGCAATTTTGAAAATGTAATTTGTCTCAAGTTTAAAACTCAAATCTAATTATAATACAGCAGAAAGTTATTTGTATGATCTACTTTACATTAACCACTTTTGGTTCACTGCACAGGAAATTTTCAATTACAGGAAGGCAGCCACCCCAGGCCTGTCTTATTTGAAAGATTCATAGGGAGTAAAATGGATTTGCTTATTCATATTGACTTAGTGTTGGTCATCATTACAGTTTTCTACTAATGAAACAACTTCAAATACACAATGCACTGTTCAATACCAAGAACCAAAGTATACTACAAAAACATTTGATTTTACAACACGCAACAGCAGGGATTCTGATAGCCAAACATGAAAAAGTTACCATAGAATTACAAGTAAGACTTGTTTGAAGCTTAAAGACTTTGTGCAATCCAGCAGCTTCTGCCTGTGCAAGCTTTTCTTCTGTCATTTTCACAACAAATTTCACAGTTGTATCAGTGTGGTATTCCTTATAGTCAGAAATTAATGCTGGAGTTTTTTCAGTCCCATTCAACATAGGTTCTAGAACCTGTTCTTTGTACACCTGTTGAAAATAGGGCAGCAAAAAACAGAACCACTTAATGCCTTAAAACCGCAAACCAACGGAACAACACAAACTTTCAAAGCTCTGTGCATTACATCTGATACCAGTTTTAACTTACAGAACCAGTATAACTTGTGAAATGCAGGCCAAGAGCAGCACAAACATAAGAGGCAGAAACCAGGACAGAAAAGGCTACTGTAAAGTGGATTAAGTATGAATTCAGCAGAAGCAGGTGTTCTCTGTAATATGGACAGCTGATGGCACAAACAGAGAATCATTTTCTACAAAAGCACACAGGAGAATGAAACCATGTTCCCTTCAGTGTATGTTTAATCAGAAATTGTGTTAGAAGTTCATGCAGACATAGGATTAAATAATTTAATGAGGAATTCTTCACTGTTTTTTGTTTATATTAAAATGTATTTCACTATTACTTACCTGGGTCCATGTCCTTACAGGAAGCTCTGTAATCTCTACTGTGTTCCTGTCCACCACAAATATTTCACCACTCACTACATACTGGTTTTGACCAAGTTCCTGAATGGTTCCTTTGAAGTTTTTGTAGTTTGGGAGCTGAAATTGGAAAAACCAGCGAAGTGGTAATAATCTTTATAATAAAACGTCAGAAAAATATTTCTTCTGTATACTCCATACACTGTATGCAGTATCACTGTATATTGCACCAACCTATCAACAAACCTCTCATGCCTGTGAAAATCTGAAGTCATAGGAAAAATACTACAGAAAAAAACCCCAGAATACACACATGCAAGTGACAGGACCAATTATCCTACTGTCCAAGGAGTAGAAAAATTCTTAAGAAGATGCAGCCAAACCCAGTGAGGTGGTGGAGTTTTATTTTGATTCTTTTATTTGGTTTTTTCTTCCTCTTTCTTAAAAGAAAACTCTAAGCACAAATAAGACATGACAGAAAGCAGATTAACACTCCACAATACCTTTACAGGAGTGGTGCTACCTCCCCTAACCATTTTTTCATTTTTGTGCTGTTTGGCAAAGATAGTGGAACCCATCCAGGTTAAATTGTAACTAACAGGCTAAGGAATTTTTTTTTAACAGGATTGATTTCCTTATCCAGCTTGACACAAACACATACCAGCATACAGAAAGGAGCTAGATGGAGGCAGAACTGCCTCTTTCAACCACAGTGAGCTTCAGTTGACTGTGAGACTACACAGAAGGCCTAGGAGTCCTAAAGGAAGGGCAATGGATTGCATTGATTAAAAAACCCACAAAACTCATTGTTCCCAAGAATTTGAAAAAGGAAAGTCACTGTGTCTTGAAAATTGATATTGCACACTCAGTGATCTGTGAATTAAATAGAGAAGAAAAGATGTTTCCCCTTCTATGGCTTAGTAAACACAGCCAAGCAGCAATATTCATCAGTTGTAAAATTAAGGCTAAATCAACTGTTATTTCATCTCTTGGTCACAGATATTATGGGTTCACACAGGGATTCTTCCTGCCCAATTTTTTTCACACCACTTCTGGGACTTCAATATTTTTGAATAGACAAAAGCTAAATGCAATTCAGAAGCTGCTGATTTTCTTGAACAGCAGCAGTATCTTCTCCTCTGCCTACAGATATATAAAAGAGAGAACAATTCAGACAAGAGAAAGGAAATGTTAACTTTGGCTGAAGACACTTAAGTAGTGCCTTCAAAAAGAAAGAGCGATACAACTTTTTACTCTACTGCCATGTCACAATTACCCTGTAAGACTCGTAACAGCCAGCAGAGTGAACAAAAAGTCCTCTAAAATAATTGCTAAAAATACAAATAGCAAGGTTTTTGCTTTAAGGTGAACTTCCCCAGCCTCATCCCAACAGTCAAGCAAAGCTTCTACATAAAACTACTGGGACAAACCAGCTCCGATGCTCCAATAATTAAAAAGTCCTAGAGAGACAGGACTTCATTTTGTAAGTACACACATATAAAATACCAATATATACAATTATTTTTACCATTGGGTGGGGATCTAGGCCATCCAGCATCCGTCTGACATTGTTTACAATCTCTCTGGTATCATAGTTTGGAAGTTTGCACGCCCAGCCAGTACCAATTCCTTCAGCTCCATTTACTAAGACCATGGGAATGATGGGAATATACCATTCAGGCTCTACACGTTGGTTGTCATCATACAGGAATTTAAGCAAATTGTCATCCACTGATGGAAAAAGTAGCCTTGCTAAAGGGCTTTAAAAAGAAAAAAAAAAAGAAAACAATTTAACCTCAAGTCCAGTAGGCAAAGAACATTTTGCTTTAACAGCCCTTGGGCCCAGATACGATCTGTTTGCAGATTTTTCTCATGTCTTCCTTTCTCTTTGCCATTCTGAAGCTGAAAATCCAATGCACACATCCCCTGAGATAACGAAGTTCTTCCCAATGGAAGAGTGTGTTCATAATAGATGATGTTTGTTTCCTTCACAGTAACACATGTACCTGGTACACTATCAACTGCTGACATTTAACACCTACAAAATATCATTCTTTGAATTTTTCAGAACATGCAGCTCAGTGTGACACTGAGGCACCCAGTAATAAAGCAACACAGCATCCAAATAGTTGCAAAATTTCCTTGCTTAACTGTAGGTGTAGCAAAATGTTACANACATGCAGCTCAGTGTGACACTGAGGCACCCAGTAATAAAGCAACACAGCATCCAAATAGTTGCAAAACTTCCTTGCTTGTAAGTGTAGGAAAATGTTATGGAGTTTCAAAATCACACTTAAGAGATCCAAAGTAAAATACAAGCTTCTATCAAAATATTTCAGTCTTTCTCCATTTCTCTCCTGCATCCCCCTCCAAAAGAGGAGTGTTGTGAAAGGATGAGTTTCACAACAAGGCTATTTCAAAGTATGCATTTAGCTTGACATTAATAGTTTACCTTAACATGGTGAAAATATAGCGAGGGCTAGCAGCATCCTTTCCACCATGAAGCCTGGTGCCAAACTGACCAATAGGTTGTAGCAGATTCACATTGTTACTTCCAACAAAGTTCTGAGCCAAGTTGACAATGGTCATCATTAATGCTTGCTGCAAGAAAATACATATTCATAGTAACAAGTATGAGACAGTCTATCCTAATCAGCCAGCAAAATCTATTTTAAATGGCCCAAAATTGTGTGACTAACCTGAAATAAATTTTTAAGAAAGCAGTCTTCCTGAGGAAGGACAGTTGTAACCTATTACAAGGGCTGCTGGGAATACATACTCTGTGCTTATAAAAACCCCTGAGCTTCTCAATTTCTTCTAAAGCACTTCTCTGGGGGAAGTAAAGGAACATAAACTGACCACACTTGCATGCACAAACCACTGTGAGTGACTTCTGGAGGGAGAAGAGAAGGGATGGATGACTCGTTAATCTAGCCACTCTTGCTAATATCTCAGATAAATATAAACAAAACAGGAGCTAGAAATAATCTTTGCTCTGACACTGTAGTAAGTTTTTGAAGAACAGAGTCTCTGCTTCTTCCCTTAAAATACTGTATTTCTTGTTTTAGACAAAAATTGTCCTAGTACGTAGTTCCTATACCCTATGATTTCAGAACGTAGAAGTTGCCTAGGTAATTAGTTATCTACTCTTTGCCACAAACCACAACATATTTGAGATAACACTGTGCACCAACACTTGGAAAGAAAGGAAATATGCTATCTTATTAAGCTATATACATACATTTTGTTCATTCTCTTTAAAAGTTCATCTGCGATTAGTAGAATTATAGTCAACAGTTTGCAATTTTAATAGCAGAAACATTTACCTAATATTTTACATAAGCTAAAGTCCTCACAACTTCACCATCCTCCATACTCACCTCCCCATGGTGATAAGCTGACATTTCAGCCACAGAACCAGCCAGCTGAGCAACCTTTACTTCACGTTTATCATTTCTCTTAAAGCAAGTGAACAGAACCTTGCGTTGCCCTGGTTTCAGACCTATTAAGAAGAACATTCCATTTTCAACAAATACACAAGCAAATGTTTTCAAGTGATAAACTTGCTTTGCCTTATTGTCATTTCTAAACTCTCAAAAGAAGTCTAAACATTAAATAGAAGCAAATTCACACTGTAATATTAACAAAATAATAAATGCATCATTTTTTTTAAGTAATTAAAAATATCTTACCAAACTCAAAAAATTACCAAAAAAAGTGGAAACGCAACCTTTTCAGCCAATTATACAGCAACCAATACATCATTATAATAAACTGCACCTTGATCTAAATGTGCAACTTCCACAAGTCAAGAATTCTTTCCACTCTACTCAGCAAAATCTTTTTCCTAAGAACGGCAGCACAAATTCAGCAATGACAGCTCTAACTGCAGCTTACATGTATTTCACCGCACTCTGAAATTATACTTTTTGTGTGAAATTCTCAAATATGCATTAAAATTCAACAGCAAAAAAATGTCATCCTCTTGAGATCTTTTAAAATTTTAAGAAAGAAGCCAGTCTCTGATCTTCTGGTTTATTTTCATTGCTTAGGCACACTTTAGGAACAAATTTGAGATAACAGGGATTGCATTGTACTTCCTGCATGTTATCCAGAACTTGATAACCAGCTCCAGATCATGCTTATTGAGCCATTCAGTGTTTTAATTCACATACATTTCTAAAATGCACTAAAATATTGTTAAATGTTACTATTACTACAGTGGGTCAAACAAAGAAAAAGCTGGAAGAATAAAAAAAAAAAAGACACTGACTTCATTTTTCATTTCATTTAAATATGTATTATCCAAACTTTTTTACAATGAGTCTACATCGTGTTTTACTACCAGAAATCTATGGAATACAACAGACTTCTCCTTCACACAGGAGAATCACAAAGTAGTAAGAACTGTAACAAGCAGCTGTGAAGACACAGTCAAAATGTTCTTCCTCTTCATTATTTTTTCTGAGATTTGCCACCAGGCTAGCTTATCATATATCACCTGATGATGCCAAAGGACAAAAACCATTGCTAGAGCACTACACTTGCTGAACAACTCATACATCCACACCCAGAATGCAGAATTACAGCTGAAGTTGGCAGAAACACTCATAAAAATTATATATAATATTTCTAATATTATATACCTACCTTACATTACATGTATACATAGACACAAATATACAAATAGCTATGTTCCCTTCTTATTTTCTTACATTTCTGTAGAAACAGTCCACTGCAACTTCATTCTCTGTTTTAAGTTTCAGCAAAATCATTCTGCTCTTTCTGAGAAGGCAGTCTGGGTACAGTATGCTGCAAGGAGCAATGATCTCTTGAAACATACAGCTCCCTAAGTACCCAGGTATGGGAGGAAGTAAGCCTGGAGAAGCTGAAACAGAGACTGACATCCTTTGGTTCCCTAGGTGTGAATCTGCATATCCAACTCAGTTTCATTCTGCATCAAAGCTGGAGATCCATCCTACCAGGAAGCTACTGCCCTCACCCCCTCAATGATCCCTCTCTTCCATCCAAAACACAAAAAGCTCTTGCTACATAAATATTTTGGTATAGGTCTGAAGTGTCAAGAAGGCTGATCAGCTGCACTATAAAATGTACTGGGAACTGGAGATAAATGCACTTCACCCCTCCCTGAAGTCTCAAGGTCTTTTTTCTGATCATAGTAAGCTTGTGCACACAAACAATGACATGGTTGGAAGTTCCTGCTCACGCTGTCTGCAGACAGGTTTACAAATGAAGCTGTAGTAAAATGAAGTGTAGTAAAAACTGCTCATTTTAATGTACATGCTATTGCAAGGGGAGGGTTAGTAAACCTGACTGACAGGATCTTAGCAAGATTACAGGTCAGCAAACACTAGAGCACTGCCTGTGGTGCAAGACTGAGGGCAGAAAACATTTGCATCTTCATTTGCACTCAGCTGCTGACCTGAATGTTAATTGTTATAAGCACTTAAGAGACTTGCTTTCTCTCATGGTATGAGCAGAGAAAGCAGCTAGGGCCTAGGGAACAAGCCCAGTTAAGTAAAAAGCCTGCACAGCAACAGCTTAAGCTTCCTCACAGAAGAAACATGGCAACTCCTTAGCATGTAAATCACAAAATTGTTCAGGTTGGAAGGGACTACAGCGGCTCATCTGGTCCAACCTCTCTATGCAGGATCATCCTAGAGCACATTGCACAGGATACGGTCTCTCTCTCTTTCTCTCAAATATTTCCACTGAGGGAGACTCCACACCCTCTCTGGGCAATTTGTTCCAGTGTGTGGCCACTGCACACTGAAGGAGTTCTTCCTCATGTTTGGGTGGAAATTCCCGTGCGTCAGTACCTGTCCACTGCCTCTTGTGCTACCAACTGGCACCATGGAGAAGAGCCCGGCTCCATCCTCTCAACACCTCCCCTTTACATACTTACTGATGAGGTCCCCTCTCAATCATCTCTTGAGACTGAACAGGCCCAGCTCCCTCAGTCTCTCCTCATAAGAGAGATGCTCCAGTCCCTTCACCATCTTCACAACCCTCCACTGAACCCGCACCAGGAGCTCCATGTCTCTCTTGTACTGAGGAGTCCAGCACTGGACACAGCAGATGTGGCTTCACCCAGGCTGAGCTGAGGGGCAGGATCACCTCCCTTGACCCCCTGGCACTGCTCTGCCAAATGCACCCAGGACACCATTGACACAAAATGATAACACACACATTGAAGTTCTTATATTCTCTACTTGAATGCATTGATTCCAATGGAAATTACAGCTCTAAAAACCATCATAAACAGGAATACTCAAAAAAATCATAATGAATTACCAGCTTACCATCAACAAGGGAAGGGATAGATCTCTCATTGTCTGAATTCGAGAAAAGGATCAACTCCTTGTTAATGAAATCATTGTAAGTCAAATGTTTTGTTGCTGTGCCATATAAAAATTGCTGAAAAAAAAACCAACAACATACATTATTCATTCAATACAAAAACTACATTACATTTAAATCTCACCTGGCAGATTTATTGCTATTATTTAGGACTCACCTCAGGCAGGCCATGTAGTCGACGCTGTCGCCTGTCTTCCATGAAATTTGTTAACCATTCTTTTCGGTCATCAATCTTCTTCTTACTGAAGGCCTGGAAAGATTCCAAGTACATTAAAGTATCAGCATATAAATGTTTGTGCAAATGTCAGAATTTTAAGTATATTGCACTTTCTGATCAAGTATTCAATAATGCTTATTTGGCCAAACTAATCCATATAACTAACATTTACATTTAAGCAGCAGTACCAGTACGTGACTTTTCAGACATTTTTGCATGAGGTTTTTTTGAAATGACAGACCTCTCACTGTATGCAATTTAAATTTATATTGCTTTCCTGAAATCTGCATACATTTTGACAAATCTTATCATTCTTCTCCTCTTCACATCAGAATTGTGCTTTGTCACATAGGTTTGAAGGTCTTTCCCCGCACAGCTTTAAGGTTGGGTTCATCATCTAGACTGAGCTGTGACCAGCTCTCATCAAGACAATCAATCAAGTGAAGATATTAGAAAAAATATCCCACTCTTGTCCTCTCCATGCCCTTTGCTCTGTCAATAACTTGTAGCTGTTCCTGACTGGCCATGCCTAGTCCTCTTATGAAAATTGACAACCTGACAGAATTGACGCTGCACAAAAAGCCTAAGCCAGAGTTTGGGCCAGCTGACTGACGGCCTCAGCCTTCATGATGACAAGGCATCACTTTCCAGCAACCACTTATCACTGCAAAAGGACACAGGAATGTTCTGACTTTGTGGTGTAACAGAAACAAGAGTTCCCCTCCAGTGAGTTTCTACCCCAAAAAAGGGAAAAATACATAAAAACTGAGTATGTGGTTTAAACAAGATCTTGACTAGTTTGGGGAAATATTGTGAGCTGCTGAGGTACTGCCTTTTTTTCTCAGGGAGCAACACATAGAGACATCATCACATTCTGATTTCAACCACTCTCCTGCATAAGAACACTGTCATCAGCACCATCTTTTTCAAAGGACTCCGACTGGAGCACTCCAAAAGAGCTCAATCAGTAGTTTCAACTCCTTGGAGATCACAATGCTACATAATAAATATTAAATGTAACTTAGTTTCTGAGAAAGGGACTAATCCATATCACCCTGTTTTGCATCAGACTGACTTCCCTTGTGAACAAAGCTTGGTAATTCACAGTGCCAGACATCTGAAAATTTAAGATTAGGCTTTTGTAAAAAAGCAGGACTGAATTTTTACATTTTTCCTCTGGCTCCTTTCAGTTTATCTATACCTCTTCTAGACTACTAAAGTGACAAATGACCAAGAGTTAGATCAGCACAAAAATTATTTCAATAGAATAAAATTAGAATTAATGGAATTAGGAGCTGTTCTCAAATACTTATTCCTCAATAGAACAAGAAGGGGATTTTTTTCTTGGTTTCTCCACTTAAAACTGCTATTCTAATACTCCATTTACTAGCAAAAGAGTTCTTCAGAATGCTGAAGAAGTTGCTTTGTGAAATAATTTTTGCTTTCCTAGCTATGATGAGGTCTGTCAGGGCCTGTAATCACACACTACCCAGAGGTAAACTTGGGCCTGGGATTCCAGTGACCAGCTGAGGAAATGCAGGTGGAAGTCTAAGTGAAGGTTCTGTACACAGCTCCAGCACCAGCTGGTAGTCGCTGAGGTGTAACAGAGGTGAACAGCTGCTCCCCAGTCTGACAGAATACTGTTTGTTTTAGTAACAGTGAGCATCAGCCATAATGGGTTACATGGCCTCATATACCAGCCTGTGTATGGAGGTCTCTTTGCAGAAACAGAGATCAGAATTCTGTTAGTAAAACCACACATTTTACTGTAGACACAGGATAAGAAAAAAGTTGTTTTGTCTAAGATAGGTATTTCTCCATTTTCCATTTTTTTTCTCTCCTACCCTTTTTTCTTGCTAATGTCATCTACAATTAAAAGAACAAATTAGATAAGAATAGAAATATTTCTTGAGAAAACAGCTTCATTCCAGACACTTCACACGTTGTCCTTCCACAAGCTTTCTTTGAAACTCAAATATTTTCCTGCACATAACTATTTACAAAACTTCAAATTTAAATATGCAGAGCACATGCACAAATACCTAGATGACATATAACTGACAGATATTCAATGAATAAACAATATTTATCTGATCTTATTTGCCCAGAAACAAGATACAGATCTCTAAGTAGATGTGAAACATAGTTTGTTTGGGCTCTATTGCTCAAACAAATGAAAACCCCTCAGAGTACTTTTTGTATGTTCTTTCTTTAAAAGCAATTCTGACTGTAACATTTCTTGATATTCACCACACAGAATTACCAAATCTAAAAGCAGAAGGTAGAGCTCATTTTGTGGTGTGGATAAAGCTTATTCCAAAATTTAAAACATTTTTCAAAAGAGTCTTTCTCCATCCAAAGTATTTTTTTTAGCGTTGTGGTTTATCGCAGTTTGGTTTTAGTGGGGAGGGAGTCCACGAGCTGCAGAAGTGGTTCCCTGTGGGGACCTTGGCAGGTTCCTTCTGGCCTGGCTAGTTTTGAATATCGACACCCTGTTAAACCACTTAAGAAAGCTGAACACACCTCTGTGAGGTTCACATTTAAAAACTAACAAGGCCCAGGAAATGCTCTCTTGCTTCTGGCCTTTGAACAGGTACCTGGGCATTGGCTGGGCCGGCCTCGCGTGGCCTGCACGGCCTGGCGGGGCAGGCCTGGGCTCTGCTGTGGCCATGGCCCCTGCCCAGGGAAGGCCGCTGGGCCCTGCTCCGGCGGGATGGCTGGAGCCCCTTCCCAGCAGGGCCAGGCCCCTTCCTAGTGGAGCCCGCCAGTCCTTTTTTTGTTTTTTCCAGTAGTGACACTGGGCCATGCTGCCGGGGCCCATCCCAACGCCAGGAGCAAGCATGAAGCCAGGACCAAGGCCGAGAGTGGCCCCGCAGCTGGAAGCAGCCATGTGCCCCTGCTGAAATTGGGGCAGGCAGGGCAGGGCCATGCGGCCNAGTGGAGCCCGCCAGTCCTTTTTTTGTTTTTTCCAGTAGTGACACTGGGCCATGCTGCCGGGGCCCATCCCAACGCCAGGAGCAAGCATGAAGCCAGGACCAAGGCCGAGAGTGGCCCCGCAGCTGGAAGCAGCCGTGTGCCCCTGCTGAAATTGGGGCAGGCAGGGCAGGGCCACGCGGCCGCGGCTATCTCGGCATGGCTCGCAATGAACTTCGTCTGCTCAGTCGCTTTTAGCCAGCCATGCTGCAGACAGAAGGACAAAAGCAGCAGAAGCAGCTTTCCTGGGATTTTTTTAGTGCCCCACATGAGGAGAAGGCGCGGAATAGCGCCAGCAGCCAGCATGGATCGCGCGGTGTCGGCAGAGACCACGTGACCAACAGAGAGCACGGCGAGCGATTTCCCCGACGCAGAACCTGGATGAGATCAACCTTCCAGTACTGCACAATTCTATTAACACTGCTTCAATTGATAAACATTGAGAACAAATGAACCTACCAACACCAATTCTCTCCTGAATTAGGAAAAAGGAAAGGGTGAAAACAAGCATGAAACAACACGGGACACTGCGGTCAGTGAAGAAGGAGTCAAATCCCAGATGGGAGGAGAATGAGGCGATGCCTTAGTTTTGGGCTGAAATTATCTTCTAAGGCTATGGGGAAGATATAATTCATACATCAGACTTTTTTTTCCCCTGTAATTCACAGAACACATTGAGGGGATGTAGAGTTCTAGCCATAGCCGGGAGCAGAGGCACTGATGTTGAAATAAGCAGATGTTGCAGTAGCTGTGCTCCAATGAGAAGCTTGAACAGAGAGAGATGAAAAACTTTGCCCCAGAAATAGAAGAAAACCTCTGTTCCCAGAGACAAAAGAAGAGAACTTGTGTTTCTATACTAGAACAGGTCACCCTTAAAATTGTACCTCAATAAGCTGAAATGACCCATAGTGGTAGTTATGGGAAAAAACTACCAAAACGTGTGGGACTTCATGACTGCAGATTTCCAGGTGGCTGCTGACTTGCTGAGACATTAAAGACATGAGAGAATTGTTTCTTGTGGAGAAGTCTCCATGACATGGCAAGAGAGACTCCTCTCCCTAAGAGAACTGGAGAAAGACTATTTTAGAATTGGTAAACTAAGTGAAAGTTCCAGGTTTTGTCTCTTTATGATGTCAGTGGGAAAGAAAAGAGGGTGTGGGGAGGAGAAGCATTCTGAAGGTTTATTTTGATTTTCTTATTATTTTTCTTTTCATTCTGTTAATAAAGTTTTCCTTATACCCTTTAAAGTTTGAGCCTGCTTTGCTTTCTTCCCAATCCTTTATCTTGCAGCAGAAAATGAGTAAATAACTCTAGTGGTTGCACTGGCATTTGGCCAGCACTACACCTACTTCATTAATTGGTGCATTGGCCAGGAAACAAATGATTGGTGAATCAAAACCACTACACTTAATTGGTGTTTCCGCCCAATTTCTGAAATCGCTACATTCAGAAACTCAAAAAAAACAAAATCAAAACAAGCCCTGTCAGGGTTTCCTCATGTGCCGTTTTCAGCACACAATGAAAACTAAAACATATCATATAGAAGCACTTCTGTGAGTTCTCACCAGTGTAATGGCAGCATCATCCTCAGGCCCAGCATATCGAAACAAGATCCTATGTCTTTCCATGTCTGCAAAATATTCTTTTGCTTCTTTAGCTGTGCTGGTACCCAATCCTGTACAAGAAAAAGAAACAGTTACTCAATATTCAAAATTTAAGTTTCATTATTTTATCTCTTTTATTTTCCTGGGAATACTAAAAAATCATTATGTAAGATACTATCATGAAAACAACTATAATAATAGTTCATAGCACCCATTTATTATTATTTATTCATAGGGTTCACATATTTGTTTTTAAACAAACCTTTGTAGTATTTTATCTTCCATGCTTTATGATTTTCCATATGCTTTTTCCACTCATCAAATTCAGGAATACTATAGAAGGAAAGTTCTTGCTTATTTTTGCTTGCCTTTGAAAAAACAAACAAACAAAATCAACATTTCTGTTGTGCTGTAAGTAATCCATAAAATCTCAATAACAGAACCCATACCTTCACAATAGGGGTGATGAACTCCTCAAGAAAACCATGTTTCAACAGTGATGGCCAATTGTGATGAATAAAATTGATCAACAAGCCCTTTATGTGAGATCCATCCTGGTCCTGAATCAGAACATGAAAACATGAAGCAATCTTGTATTAGATTCCCTAAACAACCAAAAAACCCACTCACTGGCTGGAATACATCAACACAATGCCCGATGACAGAAAGCATAGAAAGGAACAGTTGGTTTCAATTTGGATTCCAAACTGGGCCCGGGTATGAAATAACCACCTGTGAAGGTCACTATCCCAGAGCTATTAAAAAGCTCTTCCAAGCCAAGCGCATGGTTGCTGTTCAAAGTTTCTCTGCCTGTGGGATGTTTCTGCTAAGAGCTAGACAGCTCTCCCAGACACCACAGAGTTTAATTTTTGTGGAAAAAAGTAAAATCTGGCTACAGTTCTCACTGGTGGCAAGACGCTTGATAGTTCCATCATGAGATTATCCAAAAATAATTGCCTACATTCTTGTCTCTACCTGACTTGCAAGCAATACCACCTCATTTACTGTCTACTTCTGTCCATACTTTCAACATATTTTTGAATTATCAATAGCATGTTTTTATTATTACTCTGGCTTCTTGCTATTTTCTGCAGCAAAGTTCCATTGTGCATTTAGAGCAATCAAAACAACACAGATAAATTAATCCCTTAAAGAAACCTTAGAACCTACAAAATTGCAGCAAAGCAGATTGTAAGAAGCTCTGTAGATTAAAACCTGTGAATTTCAGACTTACCTGATCTGTCATTATCATAATTTTTCCATATCTCAAACTTTTCAGAGATTCTGGGTCCTCATAGCTTTTCTTGTATTGTAATCCAACTATTTTAATGATGTTGTTGATTTCTGCATTTTCCATAATCTGTACAGAAAAAAATTATTTTTGCAGCCAGTGTAAAAAGCAGAGATTCAGAAACATCTCAATCTTGCATTATAGCTGTTTTTTCAATGCACCCTGACCTCAACTTCATAAGCTTTTTATTCAAACCCCTCAACGCCTTTGCACTTGTAATGATTTCTTTGTACATGCAAATTCTCAAGACTGCACCTCACTCTTTCTCCTCTACAGCTGGAGCACTTTGCATGGGGAAAGCTGGGAGAAAACTACACATGTAACAAAAAGTCACATACCTCACAAAGCTGTTTTCTTTTTCCATTGTTTTTATGGGCACCTGCAGCACACCTCTTATTACAAACAAATTATGGACAGCAGCAGGAGCAATATGATGGGGTAATGCTGCTGGCTGCTGACTCATGTTGTGAGTCCATGAAATCACATGGCAATGGAGAGAATACAGTTTTAGGGGCTTTAAGTACTCATGTGAAACGTGAATATGAGTCATAGCAAGATTTCCCTTCACTTGTGAAGAAATGAACTTCACCATCCCAGCACTGCACTACTACAGTTACATTTTCAGGCTTATCCCAGGCTTCAAAACAGCTGGTACTTTATGAAATCTCAGTCACAAAACTTCCATGAAAAAATTAAAAATTAAAATATAAAGATGTAAATTTAGAAATGAAGAATAAACCAGAGTACATCCATTTTTCAGCAAAAAGGAAAGGACAAAACTACACACCTGTTTGTGAGAAGCTTCTCGGACATTGAGAATTTTGCCCCTGAGTGGGAAGACTCCGTATCTGTCTCTACCAATAACACCTAGGCCAGAGACAGCTAAAGATTTGGCTGAATCTCCTTCTGTTAATATCAATGTGCAGTCCAAGGAATGTTTGCCACCTGCAGGCCAAGAAGAAGTAAAAGGAAGGCAAAAAAACCAGAAATTGTAACTCAAATAAAAGAAATATTGAATTGAATTTTTTCTACTCTGCAGGTGATTTCCTCTCATCAGTTAGTTTAAATAGGCTGAATTTCTCTTCTTAGGGATGGCCTTCCATACCACTATGACTGCACAACATGAGTATCCTTGCCCTTAGCAGTACACTAGGGGTTGTTATGGACAAGAAGCAAATAAGATGCAATGATGGCACATCTTATATAACAGTTCCCACACATCTGCACAAAAAAAGACAGATTGCCTCTCTACCTTCACCATTTCATTTTGCTAGCTGCAAATTTCTTACACACATACATACATAATGCAGTTACATTCAGGAGTTATTTCCCATTCTGCATTTTCACTTTCCTCACAGTATATTTTAAAAAGCAATTTGTTAAATCACATTTTTGTGGTTTTCCCTTTTTATTGTCTACCAGCTAAAGCCAGAGAACTGTAAGGAAAACTTGTCAGAAAAACTCAAACGATGAGAACATTTGCACTTCTTATACCTCACAAATTTTTCAAACAGAAAAATAAATCTTTACTAATGGTGTAATTTTGATTCGACAAGACACACAGCATTCCAATGCCTGTGTGCTCAAAACTGGAATGACATTTATGTTCTGCCTATTGCAACTGTAGCAGTGGAATAGATGTTCTAAATAACAAGCAGGCTGAAAAAAGAAACCCACCTTTCTGCAACACTGCAAATGCTCATTAAGTAGCTTTGCTATTTTATAAAGGCCTACAGTAGGAAAGACACAAAAAAACCTTCAAGCTGGTTGAGTCTCACCTACTGATAATAAGGCAGTTTTGAATCTACTGGTATTTAAAATGTGTGCTGTAATTTGCCTTTGCCTGGTAGATAAAAACCATCTCATACTTCCTGTTACACAGAACTTACATTCAGCACCTTTGGTTTTCTGATAATGGCTTAATATAATCCAAGGCAGATATTCACACTGGCAGTGACTACCTACCAGCAAGGTGGACTCCAAATACCTAGAAAAACACCAGTCTGCTGGTTCAGAATATATAAAAGGCAATATTTTTCATAACTGAACTGCAGAAAACACACGTGAATGTCATCCAAGTTCACTTTCTTCTGGAATGGATGCAATCAGTAGCAATTAATTTCACAGAAATACAATATGCCAGGTATTTTCCTGAGTACAGCTCTAAAGAACTCAAAGACAAAACTACATGGACAGGTTCAAAAAATGCTTTTATGATTCACATGATTTAGTAATCTAGCTGCTCTCTTACAATCCTATGTTCTTAATTTTTGCTTTGATTTTAACCTCTTCTCCTCCAACAAGGCACAGAACTATATATAGCTGTTCAAGATCACAAGAAAGCAACAATGACCAGGTAGAGGATCCTTTCTTAATAGAGGAGGAGGAGGAAATCCGCAGCAAGATTTTTACTCTACAGATACATCTCTCTCCTATCCTTAACCACTAACTGGCAATGATTAAAACATTCAAGGGTATCAGGCACACAAGAAACCTGTGGATGCTGGACCACAGCTTCAAATTCACTCTTGAAGTTAAGATAAAATCTAAAAACCACAGGAATAACCAAAGTCAGAGGGGTTTGTGGCCAGAGACCGTTCCCTCCCTGCTGCACTTCCTGTGTGTCCACCCTGAATGGGCAATGTCTTCAATATCAGAAATCCAGTATCTTCCAGATCTTCAATAAACCGATACCTGAGTAACAGGCATTCAAGTCAGGCAAAGCTTTAGGCATGAGTGTTCAGCACAAATGAATCCCTACATGCCTTCTTAGTTAAGGAACTTTCAAGAAGAAAAACAATCGTATATTTTATTAGCTCCCCTATTAGAGATTCTCCCTTCCCCCCATCCCCAGTCAAAAAAAAAAAAAAAGCAAAAAGTGATTTTGAAGCCTGATCACCAAAGCAAAGCTAAAAAAACTACCAAAAAAGTGTGTCTAAAATCATTCATTATATGAGTTAGGGGCACTAGGCTTGATATCCATGAAAATACATAATTTCTTCGAGCACACAATCTTCTTGGCAAGAAAAGTATCAGGAACATATATCTGAGTGAGGAGTGAAAATTCCACAGGCAAAATGCTGGAGTAGATGCGATCGATTATCAACTTTTGAGGCAAAATACGACATCTTAATAAATGAAAAAGTAATTAAATGCTGAAGAAAACCCAATTAAAAAATTAATAACCAAGGAACCAAAAAGAAAGGGAGGAAAATTAAACAGAACCATCATCTCATCAGGTCATCTTTGGCTTGAATGTTGAAGCACAAAAAAACCCACCAAACCAACCAAACAAAAAACCCAATCAAAACCAAGCCTCTCTCTGAGTCTTACATGCCTTCACCTACTCAGCCCACACGCTTACTTCACTGCAATTTCTCTACCTTTGCTTAATGCAAGGATGTATTACAAACTAACTAACATTAACACAGTTTGGCAACATTTTGAATTCTTCAGCCACGTGTGCCTCTCAAATCATTCAAGAACAACTCTCATGCCACTGCTATTGGCACAAAGACTGCCAGTTGATCCTGATCCTGATCTGTGCTACGGAAGCAAGCCAGCAGAGATTGCTAGCTTGCCCTATACTCCCAGACAGGAACCTAATGGCATTTTAAGTCTTATGAAAAAACTCTCTTGAACCATTCCCTCAGGTCTGAACACTACATGATTTACTTCCTATACCTTCTGACCCTATAAAGATTCTGATCTTTCTGCATTAGAAAGGTCAAGAAGACCAGTCACCACCAAAATGGAATATTAGTGACATTATTTAGCAGGAAACCACAATTAGAAGATACTCTTCCAATACCAACCTAGACTGCCACTTCTGTTCAGTGTTATTAATTCTACACTCAAAAGAGGACAGCATTCCTGATATCAAACTCACCATCACGTTTGAATTCTAGCTCTAGAAAGTCTATAAAACCAGAAAGATTTTTATTAAAAAACACATAAGGATGAGAAATAAAAGTCAGGCTTCAAATTAGCATGTCTGTGAAGAATTTATGGAACAGTAAAGAATTTAAAAGTAAGCAGTCTTACCAGCATCATTAGCATCATCCAGTTTTGGAATGCCCTTGATTTTACTGTGTTTCACTGATGAACATTTTTTGTTCAGTTGAGTTTGTGCCTTAAATTTGACCCAATTCAAAATACTCTCTATGATACCACAGTTAGAAGCCTACAAGCAACAAATCAGAATTGTGGATGAGAAAAATAAAGCATCAGCTAGCAGATTCTTACATCACAGTTTTAAATCATTAACACTGTTTCTAAGGTCCTCTAAATTTTAAAAAATGCAACATCCGAAAGGTCAAGGAATTAACACACACCTTACTATTCAGCACTTTATGCACCTACAACTAAAACACAACCCAAAAGGAGCTTCCTTTGCAACCACTTCTATAACTGATGGATAAAGCAAAGGAGGTCTGAGACCTAACAAGAGTTTGTTTTATGCTGCGTAGTTGATGTGCTGAGACGTTTTAGGTACTAAGTGCTTGTTTCCTGGATTTCCTGCAAAAAGCAGCCTTATGGGATATTTATGACCATTTAAAGTTTCTTTGGAAATGACTGAAAATGGCTGAAAGACAATCAAAACTATTTGAGAATGAGCTTTCGACCAACCACTTGAGAATCTGCCACCAATTTTAGAAACACATCTGCAGCAAAAATAGCGCACGGTATATTTTCTAAACGAAAACTGCTTTAGGTTTTGTTTCACATCAAAAGAAAACATAGATGGAGCAAAACACTGTGAGCTTTGGCTTTTAATTATCCCCCATAATACAGCATTCATTTTTGAGATTGTGCTGCATATTTAATGCATCTGGAAATCAATGTTTACTTCTGGGAATATTAGAAACAGTATAAATCAAACCTGCTGATGGTAATACAATATGTATTCATGCTTCAGATTTCATTATAAAAGACTGTTGTGTTATTTTTTTCTCCTCTAAATTCTAAAGGAGTGTCACCCACAACACAGAATTAGAAGAATAAACCGCTATGTAATCAGTAAAGTTTTGATGCCAGGACTATTAGCAATGGCACTGTTCTCCTCACTACTGGAGTTTCATTTTAGCCTACTGGCACTAAATAGGACTTAGCATAAAGAGTTCTGGCTAACAGAATTCTACTTTTCCTTCACTGTATGAAAATGTAGCAGAGGAAAAACCTCTCTGATGTATTTCTACAAATACATTCTGTTAGAACAGCAATTCTTAGCCCATCTACAGAAAAATTTTTAAATTTACTGCCTGACAATTAGGATCACTTGATCACTTTGAATACTACAGGCATTATTTTGCATTTCCTTGATTACTGAATGAACAAGTAAATGTGAAATATCCCCTCCCTCTCTTTTCACTCCAGTGAAACAGAATAGGACTGATATGAAAGAGTAAGAGAGACAATATTCTCAACTTCAGAAAAATATTTTAACAGCACAAACACTGATCAAGGACCTCATTTAGATTTTAAGAGTTGAATTCATTTCACTAATGCAATAGCACAATCTCCGACAAACAAGTTGATCAGGTGAAGCTCACTTTTAAATCCAGGGCAACAATCAAAACATAGTCACTGCACCCATTATTAAGGCCAGAGAATTCAGACATTCCTTCATCCCACTTCCAGAGTACGCAAATGTCACTGCAGTACCATAATGAACTATAACTAATCTTCTGCTACAGAACATGCATACACTTGGTCCAGTGTGTCAATTCCTGCTTCAAAGAAGAGAAAAAAAAAAAAAGAAAAAAGAAAGCTTTACTTACTGCTTTAAAAAATTTCTCAGATAGCTGGCACTTGGACCCAAAACTTTTAGGCTGCAATGTCATGTTTTCCTTTGTCTGGGAATCAAATGATGGGTTTTCAATCAAGCAATTAACAAAAACCCATATATGGTTCTTCACCTGTTTAAAACACAGAAACAATTTACTCAACAAAGTTCTCACATTCATCTTTTTATTATTTTTGCATAATGTTACTTGCCTGAAATGGTTTGACTGAAACTCCAGCTTTATTCTTCTTTTTCACCACTTCTATCAGTTTGCCCACAACCTGATCCACCACGTAATCAACATGCCTACCACCCTGAATGATGGGAGAGAAAATAAATAATAAAGAATACAACCATTGAATTTCCTAAAAGCTTTTAGCTGCATTAACAAAATTCCTGTAGTCATATTTTGGTATAGAAATCCATGCACACTGAGTTACAGCATAAGATAGAAAAATCTGTTTTTTCCAGGTCATTCAGACTTCATTCAAGTGAGGATGACAGAAGTTAAATGACTGATTACTCAAATACCTTCCTTTAAATTTGTAGACAAAAAAGCCAAAATATTAATAAAATGTTAAATTCTAGTGGGCTGTCATAAGGAAGTTCATAACACTTTGACTAAAATCTCGGAATGAAAAGTGGAATGATGCAGGAAAAAAAATGGAAACATACCTAACTCAACACTCCATATTTTTACATAGATTTCCATTTTCCATAAAATGGAAACATACCTAACTCAACACTCCATATTTTACATAGATCACCTTTGTTTTAGATCAGTTAGCACCTTACAAAATTACAGACTAAATACTGGCTCCTGTTCAGACCAGCCTACATTAGGGCAGACAAAACAAAGAACACATGTCTATGGAGAAGTTCATCATGAAGTAACAAACAGAAAAACCCCTCGCTCTTTAAAGCTGTATTTAAAACAGAACTGAGGAGAAAAAAAGCTCTTGACAGGTATGAGGAGGTATAGGATAGATAACAAATAAGTAAGAGAAAACAAAACCAAGAATAAACAATGGCTTAAAAGAGGAAAACTACTAGCAATCAAACCTCAAAAGTTAGGATTCTACATTTTAAGGCATGTGAAAAGACTGAAGATGCAAAGAAGTGGAATTGATGGGATAGCAGCTGTGTTCTCAGCTTCATGCAGAAAGCAGAGATTTAAACTAAAAAAAAAAA
>VYXF01010446.1:986779-1014848 GCA_013397295.1 Polioptila caerulea | reverse complement strand
AAAAAAAAAAGTGGATAAAACCAAAATGGTTAAGCTAGTAAATATTATTAATCATAACCAAACCAGTACTTGCACTTCAAAGAAACCATAGATGGTTTCTCTCAGTTCCTAGTCATCTACTAAAACAGCAACAACCATACAAAGTCTTTTCTCATGGCATTTCTTCTAAAAAAAACAACCAACCAAAAAGCCCACATCCAAACCCCAAAAGCTGCCAAAATTAAAACACAACTGTTTTTATCCACATACGCATGACAGAGTTTCAGCAGAGGGAGAGTTCAATTGAAAGCCGATCTATCAATATCCTGCCACTTTAAAGAAAAATAAATCCATAAATCCATCTCCAAACTCTAAAGAAAAGCTATTACAGGAAAATATCAAATTACACGTTTCAAACTTGAATGGCAATCTTGAAACGCATTTCTTCTACTCATCACATTACTGAAAACTTATGCTTATGGGAACATCTCAGTATATTTTTGCATTTAAAACCTAGGCAATTTTAAAATTTTGCTAAAAGTAGCATCTGGCATATCAAGAAAACCAGCAATTTAGCAGTAATTCTTGTTCTTAGGAGATACTAGTTATTACAGTAGTTCCTTTTCTTAGGAGATACTAGATATTACAGCAGTTCTCCATTCCTGAGTCCATTCTTAATCATGCAGCTGTGAGTGAGGGATGTTCAGAGCTCAGAGTTGGGACCTTCTCAACCATCTCACCAGCAGGTGGCAAATGCACCCACTGTGGGACCAGAACAGCCTAGAACTGCCCGGAGAGAAAATACAATTCCATACAAGACACAGAGGCAAAAATACCCTCTGAATCTAGAGGGCTGTCAGAGATTATTACACCTTTTGAATTGTGGGGAAAGAGAGCTAGAACTGCATAACCTTTTTTTCCAGAAGGTAATGCTGGAATCCCTGTCTTGCAAACTTCAGGATGGAAAGGTATCTAATCAAGTGCTAACAAAAATCTTAAAAATGAAGCTTTGACTGCCTCCTATATACATTTTATTCTTCTCGTAGCCAACAGTTTCCATCAATTTAGAGGTAAGCAAAATTTAAACTCCATGGACAGATAAATGGTTTATATGGTAGAAAAATTCAGAAGCTAACTCTAAATTTGAAGATTTCATTTAATTAGTTTTACAATTTCAATCCTATCTGCTTTTGCATTTTTAAAAAATATATTTATTTTATGAAAATTAATCTGAATCTAGAATAATCCTGAGTTTCTTGCTGAACTCCAGCAAATTTTAACGTTGGGATTCTCTCTCCATGCAAGTCTACCTTCTGACAATGTATTGGCTGAACATTTCTGCTAAAATGATTGGTAGTATTACAGTTAGCAGTGCCATCATATTAAAATTATCATTAAATTGCTATGTTAATAGCTGAGGTTTCTACTACAATTTCTACCACAGCTAAATTCAGAACTTAAGAAGACCATGTTTAATCAGTTTTCAAGTCTCAGTAAAGGTTATCTGTGCAACTGTTAATAGCTATAAAACATTCTTTTAAATGCTGTATCAGAGCCTGAAGTCGAATTTTGTGGTGGCCTCTATTTGTGGAGCAAAATTTTGATTAATTGGGGAGCTGAAAAGGTAACAAATTTACAAGAACTAAACAAGGGAGTTGCACCTCAACATACTGCCTGACCTCCCTAACACCCACCCCTCAAAAAACACCATGCCAGCAACCTAAAAAACATCTACTCGGAATTTTAGCAAGTTTAAAAAAAGGTGGGGGAAAGTTATGGCTGGGTAAAGAAATTTACCCAGATGCAGAAACAAAAAGCTGTCAGGAAGCAGTGATAATTAACAGCTCCTCACCTGTTAGCAGCTAAGGGGGCAGGCAGCTGATGCAGTTAGTTAATACCCATCGTGTCCCATCACTGGGTAGCTGCTCAGCAATTGCTGGTGAGGGGGTTCATTGCCCAAACATCCCACACCCAGTAACACACATCCAGCACAGACTGAGAGATTGGGAAAACTAGAAATTACAACACTTAACTTTTGAAGGATACACAGAACTTTTTCCTAAGCATATTCCAAAAGAACATATAATAACAATGTACATGTAACTGCATGTTGGTGAAAGTTGATCCAGAAGAGTAAAATTCAAAATCTTTGGAAGTAAGTGTATGCAATTTATTTTACTTGGGAGTCAGAAGTATTCCGTTTTTTCAAACAACTTTTTTTAGCCTGGTATGAAGCATAATGAAGTTTCTCTACATTGACAGTTTCTTCACAGAAGTATTGTACACATATTTAAGGACATGTTTTCTTTTTTTGCACAAAGAGGCCTGAACTAAAACAAAGTTGTAACCCTTCAACTACCAGATTTGTCATCCCTAGTTATGACAAAGTTTTTAATTGCAACACACACTTAGAAAGTAAATATCCAACAATGAAATAAACTTGCTCTGTAACCACAGAACATTCATTCAGCTACACTTAGAGTGACTGAAAAGAAGTAATAAAAAATTATGTCCCACCAAACACTGGCTACACATCACCTAACACCAAGATTAACACTGACATTCCTGGGCACCTGCTAGACTAAGTGTAACCACTGGCACTTATGAACAATTTGTGCTACCATTAGAATTTTCTTCTGACTCTTTCAACAGAGATCTGAGCAAGGAGAGGCTTCAAAGTGTCTAATGACCAATTCTTATCATTCCCATCTTTTGGAAAGCTCACAGTTAAGATTCTCAAGAAACAGTCTCACCAATTACTAGAACTGCTTGTTCTTGTCTTGTTAAATCTAGCTTGTTGGATCTACTACCTCTAATAACTAGACTTTGGTAAGACCTAACAACTTAACTGCCTAGTTGTTAGGTCACTCATCCAGTGAAATTTGTGAAGAGCTGAAGTGACAAAGACTTTTTTTTTTCACCATGGTGGACCACAGATCCCTAAACCTATTTATGCCAAAACGGCATAAATAAGAGCTATGCTGGCTGATTTCAGGTGATTCCCTTCATGCCTGACTACCCCCACAAGCTGAGAAGCACTGGGTTGTAGTTTATTTAGTATGCTAAGCACATTGCTGCTGTAGCATAACTTAAGATCTTTCTTTGTTACTACATCACTACTACTACAGTTGCAAAAAACCCTAGATATCCTTATGAAGATACACAAATAAAAGAAAATTAATCTCAACACTTCAGGCCAATTTCTTACATCACAAAGCAATAAATGGACAGCCATTTCTCAAGGACACCAAAAGCCATTTTTGCCCTCCAAAACTTGCTATTGGTAGTTTTTAAGGCATTTGTACACTTTTTTACCTTACCTTTCAGAATTATCTTATAACAATGTGTTAAAAAGGAAGAAATAAATTAGTTCCATTTTCTTCAACACCATGTACACTCACATAAGCCATCAGTATCACCAATAACGATTACTAGCATTTTCAAAACTAGTGCTTATGTCAAAACACTGCTATGAATGTATTTTGATTGCATCCAAATGCTCTGCCAGTTTCTCTCATGCAGAGGATTACCTCACCTATTTATTTATAGCAACTCAGATTCACTTTTTTATCAAACACCTGACTGGGCACAGCCTCAGCACACATTTTATCATCTCCATTTGGTACCATTTGGTCTAACCACTCACCTTTGTGGTAGCTATACTATTTACAAAGCTGATTTGCTGGAACCCTTTTTCACTCAGAGTGAGGCACACATCCCATCGTTCGTTCACGACCTCGTGGATGACTTTGAGCGCCACTCCGGTTTCATCCAGCTTGTCCTTAACGTAAAGATCTACGTAGCTGCGAAATCCATTTACCTACAAGAAAGAGGTAACAGTCACTACTCTCTGCACCAAACACTCAGTACACTCAAGATACACCAAGTGATGTTCTTACAGGTAGTTTCTTCCCATTCAACATGACTTTGACTCCTTTGCACGACCCAGCCAAATCATACGCTCGTCTTGTCATGAGGGCCACAATATCCTTATCAAGCTTTTCCATTTTAAATTTAGACAGATCTGGCTGGAATGTAATGCATGTGTAGTCATCACCTTCAAAATGCTTAATCTTGGGCTCAGAAGTCTTCATCATGTTGTTCATCCAAGTCTTTGGAAATAAAACAATTAAAGACTTAGTTTACAACACATTTATACATATACAACTCCTCCTTTATTCCCTTTTCCAGCTATGCTGGGATTGCAACAGTTACACAACTAAAAGCTCATGAACTTCCTTTAGAAGTTTCCTCTGGTAAAACACTACACAAAGTTAATCAATTTACAAAGGCTAAGCACAAGCATAGGTGGCAGCACACTTGTGGTTTCTGTAAACATGTAGGTTTTATTACATTGAGGGACATGATTCTAATGTAAATGGAAACTCACACAGAATTTGCTAAATTAGGTCAAAGTGAGCTGGGATTACAGCCCTTGTTACCCATACATTTAACACTTTCAACCTACTACACACATCTACAGAGAGACTTTTTAGTCCCTGTGCAGAGACTCAGCAGTCTCCAAGACAGCATCTTGGTGGCTATGCAAGGTGCCAAAAAGAAAACCCCAAGGTGTTCAGACTTGACTCAGGAATCTTGTATTGTTCCCTATTTAAGAACATGGGTACATCTGCATGATCAAGCAGAACGTCTGCTCACAGCTTATATCAAAGTTCAGTTCTAATAAATTTTCACAGATTTTGAAAATACTGCAAAACATAGCACTTGAAGTCGTAAAGCATTCAGTCATTTTAAAAAAATACACTCAAACCAATATTAATTTGCCCTTTGACAGTCAGAATAAAATATTACATTTTTTAAGAGACAGGCATAACAGATTAAGTGTATTATTTATGTAGTGATATGACAGCATGACCAGAAATTAATTAATTGTCCAGAAAGTAAGAGAAGAAAGCATCCAGCTGGGAAAGACTGGAAAGTCAAGGAACTTTGGTATCTAACACTATGCCAAAGTACTTTAAATTTCTAGAAAGGTGGCCATCTCCAAGTTTTATACAGCAGACCTGATTACATTCAGTTCTTGGTCAGTATGTGAACAATAAGCAATAGGTTCAAGTGGAGGGTTTGCACTTAAGTCCACGTGGGGCTAGTTAAATTCATTACACAAAAACTGAAAAATCTGTTTCTTAAAACCATACAAAATTACACAGATAATTGCTTCCATGTCTGCATAGCTAAGTAGAAAGATTTTTTTGACAAATTATACAACAGCAATTTCAAAATGTTTCAACTGAATATATTCCTTTTCACATATACATGAATATACTTCAGTTTTAACAGAAATTTGGGTTTTTTAGTCATTTAACACTCTGAAGAAAGTATTATTTTTCCCAAAAAGTGTAACACATAGAAATACCAATTTTTACTGACCGAATTAACATAGCCTGCAAAGTCTACACTACTCTGTGAATGAGAAATTATCCATTTTATTAAATACTCTTGAAATATATGTGTTAGATTTTAAACTTGTAACTACAGCAAAAAAAAAAACACAGGAAAGAAGTTTTGAACATTTCTATACCTGCTTAAAGCTGTGTTTGTACTCCTTGCAAGCAGTTTCAACTGTAAACTTTGTACTAAATATGTTACAAAGTTTTGCACCATAGCCATTGCGTCCACCTGAAAAAAAACAACATACAGTTAACGAGGATCAGTTTCAATTTAGGAGAATAAATCATACCCTAATTTATCAAATTTATTTTTCCCTGCATTTCAGGAGCAGAAGTGTTTAAACACTCATACACATTACAATTCAAATATAAAAGTATGTTGTGACTCAATAATGAGTACTGACATTAGAGATGTAAATGTAAATTTCTCTGTAAATAGTGGTATTAAAAAAGGAAAAGTAAGATATCTCCTTTAAGTCTTTTTACACTAATAAAGAGCTATAGTAATGGTGACTGAGTAATCACCCATTATGAAATAGAAGAGAAAGAGAAAAATTAAGAAGGGGAAGCATACTGAAGAGGCATACAGTGGCTTAACTGAATAAAACAAAGCACATTAAAGAGCCTTGCCTGTAACTTTTTTCTCATCATCATCATAGTTGCTGGACGTTAGTAGCTGCCCAAAGATTAAAGCAGGAACGTATACTTTTTCTACTTTGTGTTCCACAACTGGTATCCCCTTCCCATTATTCCATATGCTGATAATGTTTGATTCCCTAGAAAATGGTGAAGACATTAAGCAAATGAATGCAATCTTGAAAACAGACTTCTGCATACCTGTCTAAAGACAGTAAATAAAATCACTACATAAAAATATAGCAAAAGACCATATTCTTACCACATTTACTTAGAGCTCTGATAATTTTAATTACAAAAAACTCCGTTTATTTTTGCTTATTAGATGTCTTGGAAGAAGGAGCTTAATTGTCCATACATGACAGCATTTCATACAACAAAAATAACCCCCAAAAATCTGTTTGAAGAGCTTTCACTGTCAACATGAACTGCAANCTTCTGCATACCTGTCTAAAGACAGTAAATAAAATCACTACATAAAAATATAGCAAAAGACCATATTCTTACCACATTTACTTAGAGCTCTGATAATTTTAATTACAAAAAACTCCGTTTATTTTTGCTTATTAGATGTCTTGGAAGAAGGAGCTTAATTGTCCATACATGACAGCATTCATACAACAAAAAATAACCCCCAAAATCTGTTTGAAGAGCTTTCACTGTCAACATGAACTGCAACAGAATCCTGACACTTAGTGACAGAATTACACTCAAGTTAGATATGTAGCTTTTAAGGTTTCATTGAAGTCCATCCACACAAGTTATCATCTGTTTAAAACTGTCATTTCTGAGTTATGATAATCATTGCGACTTATTTTATGTATCAGTGCCAAAATCCATCAATATCTGGCATCATTAATATTTCTATCTCTTACACAGAATTTTAATTTTTGAGTGTTAGAGTGTTCATAATCAGGACAGGTCAGGCAAATTTACACAGTTACCATTTCCCTCCCTCTCTATGATGAAACTAGAAAAATCGCTTCTCAGCATATTTATCCTAAAGGTTAGGTCTGAAAACTAGCTTTCTAAATAATTTATTAATCAGTAAAAGTCACTGAAAAGGTACTACTAAAGGAACCCAATTAGCATCTATTTAAATACAGTGCTTTCTCTCCAGAAATCATCTCTTCAAGTATTCCATTTCAAAAAGCATGGTAATGATGTACTTGTGTTATGAAGTTTCAGTGTGATATAGATGGCTAATTCAAAATGTCTTATCCTAATGCTAAAGGAGTTAACACAGAAGTTCACGAGGGGCAAAATTGTGTTACAAAACCTCAAAGCTGGTATTTAAGATTTGTAAAGAACCTGGCTGGCTACGGTTGTGCACTGCCAAGCTTTCAATTTATTATAAATTTTATGAACTTCTGGTTTTAAGTTTCATTCAAACATTAACAAATGGTTTAGGAAAGCAATTATTATAAATTCAGAATGGTAGCACTTACTGTTAACCACTTTTAATTCACCTCTTCATCTTAAAATATGAAGCTAATGGAAGTAATTCCAAAAATACTCTGTTTTCAAGAAATCCAATTTCATTAGTAAAATCATTTGTACAAATCTAAACTGCAATAGCACTGGCAGGGAAAGCAAATGAAAACATGCTTTTACTTACGGATCAATGGATATTTTAATACAAGTCATATTCTTGTCCCTCTGCTTATTGTCAGCAGCATTTACTATGAAACAAAGTAGCACAAATTAACACTTCATAGGCAATTATTAATCTCTTGGTCTGTAAAACTGATTTTATACATATTCCACCACCAGTTACAATAGTCCAGGTATTTCTTAATCTGGTAGCTCTTAGTATACATTCCGTATCTTAGCACTGGAGTCTATAAATATAACCAAGTATCTACAAGAAGATATTTTTCAACCTTCGTATAATTACCGATTCTATTTCTAGCAGTTAGACTATCTCAGAAATAAATATAGAAGCGTATTTTGTGAGCTCATAACTGCTCTTAACATACTGAGCACCTCATTCTTGTCTTGTTGTTCTTGTTTGGATATTTATTGCAGCATGTACATGAAAAACCCTAGAAACTTTAATTCATCACCAGACCAGTTTACACATTGAAACCCACCAAGAAAGTCACATCCATTAAGGAGTGTTTTGACTGCAGGAAATGTTCTCTCTAAAGAGCCTGCAAGACTTGTAACTAACAGTCTACACAGTGTAGGATCAAAACAAGGATAACTGGAAATGAACATTCGATCAGAAGTTAACTAAATTGCACTGCCATGTATATTTCAAAGTGCTTTTGCCAAAATCAAGAAGTACAGTTTCATTCAAAAGCATGCATAGCCATAATGTCCCATTTTCATAATGTTATTATGCTGTCCTCTAGATCTCAAACCACACTCTCTGGAGCACTTATCAGTGCTTCATAAAGCAGCAATAAGCCATGAAGTACTACAATAATGACAGAATACTGATCTTCCTTCTGAGTGGGACAACATGGAAGTAGACCCCCAAACATGAAAAGCTAAAAAATTTACATCTAAGAGGCAGCACTCAAAACAGAAGCAATTTAAGGTTTTCATTCCCATGTTTATCAAATTAAGTAATAAGTAAAAAATAATATATATTAAAAAATGAAGCATTCTTTTCTGTCTGGTAAAGATATACTCCTCATTGCACCAAAGACAGTAACACTGTAAAGCAATTTTAGAGATGTGGAAAAGCTGTGAACCTAATGAAGGCCACGACAAAACTGATCTCAGCAGACGATAATTTAATTTATGAGGTAATCCTACCAATCCTAAAAACAGAACTTCATAAAAGCTGATAAGACCAAGATTTCATGTCAATTAGGCCAAAATATCAGTTCAGCAGACAGCACAGTATTCAGATATTCCACATCTCTACTGCTGATTAGTGTGTGCCTGTCATCAACAGAATACCATCAACCAGTAATTCACAGTAACTCAGAGAATTTTGACAAAATATTCTAAAAATAATATTTTTGTGCCTCAGTCACAGTGCTTTTTAATGGCAGTATGATACTTATTTATTTGAAAACTGTCTGAAGTCTAGAAATGATCCATGAAAACTTCCACCACTATCCCTCTGTACAGAAGGGGTAAGTTTTAATGACTGATGAAAGGACGATCTAAGTGAACACTCGGACAACTTAGAAGTTGCATTCTTTCAGAGGAATAATCTTCTTTTAAATATCACTTTAAATTGTAGCCTTAATTACACTTCACAGATTAAAAATCTTGTAACAATACAGGTCATAAAGAATGATCTAGTTTGGACATTCAGTAACAAATATTTACACTTTCTTACAAGTTCAGCTCAAAACCCTTTCCTTTTAAACTGTTCTAGAGTTCTAGAATGTACGAAATTTTTAAGCCCTGCAGTTTAGCAGGACTCAAGTCTGGGATTTAAACTTAGATACAAGTTGATGTATTTCAAGAGCACCCAGAAAAGCTCGTACTCCATAATGCTAAGGCAGTATTATTGTTAAAAATACTTACCAAGAATTTCATCAAAGATCTTGTACAAGCCCGGAACAAAGGTAACTTCTCTGCAATTCATTCCTACATCTTCATCATAAACCCACATTAACTACATGAAAACAAAATAAAATAAAAGTATTTACTGTCTTGGTAAACCAGTCTATGATTGTCTAAGATCTATTTCCTTCAGGAACTTTCCTTTTACAGTCTGATTACTGCAGCCATGCAAGACAAAAGAAGTCTGCAAAGTTATAGCTGTACCCACAAAGAATTCCATAATGAAAATACTTTATTTTCTGCTTGGCAGGGAACTCCCAACAGTACAGACAGTGAAGTTCAAAGCCATTTGCAACTTCACAAAAACAAGCGCCAGCCTGAGGCTTAAATTCTCTGTTCTCTACCTAAACAAACAGAACAGACCAAAGCATTTTTGGACCTAGAAGAAATGCTACCTACAAATATGCATACATATGTGTGTGCACATAGGCGTGTTTGTGAGCACAGACTTTTACACACATAGGTGAGTGTTTGTGCTTTGACTGGATTTCAGTATTTTTTGATCGTATCTCTTCAGATGAACCAAGCACCCAGTGCTTTAAAGCAAGTCTTACCTCATCCCCTTCCTACACATGCATACATAAACTAGACCACACTTTTTAACTTTCTAATTCAGAATACAGAGAAAAACAGAGATGCATCTATTTAATAACCAGAAGAGACATTTCTTCTTTACAACAACAGAAACCATTAAGACTGTAAATTTAGTGACACTTACCTGAGTTAAGGGTTCAACTGACCCAATGTAGGTGTCTGGACGGAGGAGGATGTGCTCAAGCTGAGTCTTCTTCTGATAAACTCTCTCAACAGACATCTTCTTTGAAGTGTCATTTTTATTAATGCTTTCTGAGTCTTCCTTTTTTGAAGCATTCATCTGATTATCAAATAACGTCTAAAAAAAACAAATGAAACCAACAATCAACCTCATTCAATCTGTCACTCTTGAGATATAAACAAAATCTGACAGAGACTTAAATTATAATCAAAACTTGTCATGTAATTTAAATGTTAAGTTTTCAGATGTTTTAAGATAAAGCTATCCTTGCAACAGGGAAAAATCAACAGATTACATGACAGATCCTTAACAAATTGTTGCATATTCAAACTTCAGCAATTTACTAAGCACAATAAACCAAAATAAGGAAACAACAGCACAAAAGGCACCCATGTCTTCAGGTTAAGTATTTATAGCATCCATTTTGTGCATAAGCATTTGAATCCAAACCACTGAATACTGTTCTAAATGGTAACAGCAATACTACACTTCTACATTACAGTCTGGACAATTCATTCAGCAGGACTTAAACACCATAAATGCCTCACCTACTGGCTTCTCAATTACTATAATTTACACTCTCTATTTGAGTGATCAAACCTGATACAATCCCAGAATACTTCATGATGAAAGGAGAGCACTCTTTACAAGAGCACATCGAGGAATGACAAGAGGGAATGGTTTCAGACTCAAAGAGTAGGTTTAGATCAGGTATTAGGAGGACATTATTTACTGTGAGGCTAGTGGGGCACTGGAACAGGTTGCACAGAGGGACTGTGGATGCCCCAACCCTGGGAGTGTTCAAGGCCAGGTTGAATGGAACTTTCAGCAACCCGGTCTAGTGGAAGGCCTGGACAGGGAAGTGGGAACTCAATGATCTTTAAGGTCCCATCCAACCCAGGTCATTCTATGATTTTATGAAATAAGCCAAGGACTGTAAGAAGAGAGAATCACACAGGCTATTGTTGGAATTCAAACAGAATTCAAGCCTAATCTGTCTGGAATTTATGAACAATACATTGAAGAACAGTTTTATGGCAAACTAACCCACTCTGGGATGGGGAGGGAGGTGGGATACAGAGATCTGGTGCACTTTCAGCCATTTTTTTCCTGATAGATACCTCCTTGCCATTGAATGAAAACCACATAAAAGAAAGGTTAACTTCAGAACAATCAAATATAGACTAGCCCTATTCTGAGACAGTAAAAGCATATATACAAAGAGACTGGTTATGACATTTTACAGTATGCATTCCCATCTATAATTTGGAATTATCTGAATTATCTTTAAAATGCCAGTAGATGTAACTTTAACTCACATGATTCATTTGCCTGGCTTGAAGACATAAGAAATTCTGTCCCCACTCACCCAGTACCTGAAACAGCCTCCTTCTCCCAGAGAGGGTTTATCAACTCTGAAGCAAGTGTTACATGACCAGTAGAAACCATCACCAGACAAATAATGAGGATAAAACCCACTTGCCACTCAGGCCAATGTTTTTCATTAAGCTCTTTCCATTATGAGTCTATATAAAGTAAATACAGGCTAAACTCCAACCCTCAATTAACCAGTCATCATGAAAATTTTTTGGCCAAAAGGAAGTGTAATCACTTCTCCTTGCAGCTTTTGTTGCAACCTCAGACAGCACTGAAAGCAAAGGGCAAGAAAGCACATAAATCCATAGGAAAAAGGAGAAAAGGATACTAAACTCACAGAAACAAGTTCAGCAGAATCAAGAAGGCCAAACACCAACCTATAGCACACAATTCTCCACATATTAATCTCATTTATCTTCTCCAGCTTCTATTACTCAGGCTTTGATGCCTCTACACCTCCCTCCACCCAGCCCAGACAGCACAAGAATAAAACACTTAATTTTATTCATAATACAGGAGATTACCTTTCTCCTCCAGATTTAGAGATCACATTTTTCTAGTTTCTTCAAGGAAATTCTAGGAAACACACTCCCAGAACTCTGAGAGAAGTAGATCGTGTGCACCAGTGATGACAACAACCAATTATATGGCCATGAGCAAACCTGAACATGCCAAATGAAAATAAAATTCTCTATTACCTACTCCTGTACCTGACAGCATCCAGAGCAAAAGGGGAAAGAACACAGGGAACCTCACAATCTGGCACCAGGATTACACGCAGCAGAGATGGAACCACAACACTAGCTCTCATAGCTATTCTTCTGGAGTCTACCTCATTTTCTGCCAAACAGGGAAGTTGCAAAATCACATGGGTGAGTGGAGGGCTTTGGTATCCAAGTTAATTTAGCCTTCACAGTTATTTGGTTTTAAACTGTGATAAGCCAGTCACCATCACCCTAAAAATATTAGCTATGGATCAACTAAGCAAGCTGAAAAGGAACAGAACTTTGCAAATAGATGCCTTAAACTGATACATGGAAGAGGAGGAATAAGAATTGTTACTAAAGAAGCACTGCCAATAGTTGCAAAATAATTTTTTTTCATTGAAGCAGTTCTGTGAATGATGTCCAGGCTTCCAGCAAGTTTCACTGTAAATGTATATAATTATTTTTTATTTTATTACCATGTTTGACATCATATCTCATAGGAATTACCCTTAGCTCACTTGCTCGTCCAACAGCTCTGTTAACACTGTCTTACAATGCTCACTTGTCCTGAAGGGACCAGTGACTAGCAGGAAAATAATATAATACTTCTCAGATTAAATAAGTGTTGGAAAAAATGGAAGAGAGGAGAAGCAATTGATATAGAATGCAAAAGAATTCCAGCTGCAAGGACCATCAAAATCTTGTTCAAACAGAACTGTTTCATTTGCTCCCAGCTCTTGGGCTTTAAGAAGTATTTACAGTCAGGGAAGTTTGTGATAGGCAGTTGCAACATGATAGCTCTTCAGCTGACAAGTATATCAGTATTATATTCTCAGGACTGTTCTGAGACAGCACTCCAAGATGCTTCTACCCCTCCAGTGCATCGCAACTCAGCAAACACAGTAACACAAACAGAACTTAAACCTTAGCCTAAAAATTTAGGCTACAATTTTCCTACCTCCGACAGCAATAATGCTATGGGGCAAGTGGAGTAAGAGTTAGAAGATTAGCAAAAGTCTATTTTATTGTGACCGAGTAACTCTAGATTGGGAAAAATTATTACAGAAGAGAATATTGGAAAGGGATTTCTACATGCTATTGCCTTTAATACAATGCTAGGAAATGCATTTCTGCTTTCCAGTGAAAGTCTTACTGACAGCTTAGAGGAGTTTATACTTTCCAATTTATCAGTAATAAATGTAGAGTATCTAATATCTTCTGTTGAGATGCCTACTCCCAAATTGTTGTCATGTTGACAGACACAGGAGGTGACACCCAAACAAACTCTGCTGCCTAAAAAGAGTCAGCCCTGCAGAAGTATCCCTTCTTGGGGACACTCAGGGCTTGCTGTAGACCAGCATTAGTAAGGATCTTCTGCTGCTGTACTCCCTGGGACACCTATGTCCATTATCACTTATAACATACTCACTGGAACAGGATAATGTACGATTTAAGAAAGGAGAAAAATACACAAAGGATCACCCTAACATATTTTCTTCCTTCTCAATGATTTAGGAAAAAATAAAAAAAGGAAAAAAGCAGTCTTAAAGAAGTTAATGCTATAGTTTTTATTAAGACATCACAAAGTATGCCAAACTTAAACGTTCATTTCATTGTCATAGAGAAGGACAGATTTTATTCATGATGTATTATTTTATTCATATGATACTACAAGAATCATACATATTCTGCTCTTGTGTTATAAATATTCAGAACTTATTTAACATGCTATTGAAACATAATCATAAAAGCAAAAGCCCAAAGTATTCAACTATACAAATGAATGTAATTATGCAGGTATGCAAGGATCAGAAGTCCACAGAGCTGCAGTTTCCCAGGCCAAGCATTTTGGGCTGTGCTGTACCCAGAAAATCAATTCTGAATCTCTTTATCTACATCTCAAATGACATTTTTAGAGTTCAAGTGATGCTTAGAACTCATTCTGAAAGAGAGAAAATCTTCATCACCAAACACAGGATAGAGATCTATGGACACAGTCTTCACATTTTGTGTTCCTTGATAAGAAAACAAAATAAAATTTAAGTGTTTTCAACTTCTGAATTTCTACTACTTAGAATTCAAATAAATGCAACAGGAAAGTCCTCCCCCACTTTTTTTTTTTTTTTTAACTGGGCAAGCACTTAACCACAGTGCTGTTTAACTGACAATCTCTGCTGTATATTTTGGAGTTGTCTCAAGAATGCCTTTTGTATTCTGTCCTGTATGAAAGATCTTCATATTGTTAAAGCTCCAGTAACACTTCTCAAAACAGTACCAGCTGTTGTTTCATGAGAAAACCCCTAAAGAGAATTAACCAAGTGTCACAAAGGGCTTAAGTCTTCTGCTTCACAGCAAGACTGCTTTTGGTTTGTTTGTTTACAGGTTACCCAATGTTCTTTGCAATTTTAATGTTGCCAGTTTTTAATTTTTTTTTAGACACAGTGTATGTCTTTCCTAGCCTTCTTGTGACATTTAAGACTTTACAAATTCTTACTAATCTTGTGGACTTGCCAACCCTCCAGACTGGTGACAAATACAGACGTATGGGTAAGTCAGCAAGGCGAACATGCTTAAGCAGTTTGGAAAGCTACAACCTATTGCACTGTTCACCCTCCTTCAAAGACATGCAGTCACACTTCATACAGTGACCCCTGATGGTGCCAGCTTCCTACATGCCCTTCAACACAGCATAGTGACAACTAGATAGAAAAACCCCAATTCTCACTTGACAGCAACTGCTGCACGTTACCACATCATGACTATTGCGTGTGCTGTCACGACCAGGTCTTATCATGGCAACTGCTTTCCCCAGGACGACTGCAATGTCTGCAGAGCTTCCCTTTTGAAGTTGTTTTTGCCACGAATCTATCTAGTACAGTGTGAAAGCTGCAGTCATTCTTTCCTTTGGTGATCTCCAGAGTCAGAACCCAAGCAGCCGCTGACAGACGACAGTTTGGCAACAAGGCTTTTACTGTCTACCTTCAATCCAAGAGCTCACATATTTTGCTTTGGCATCTTCCTTCTTCACATTTTGCTTTTTTTTTCATGCTGCGTTCTCATCCATTGACAATTCTGTGTATAACAAGGCATGCATGACATCCATAATAAGTTAGAGATTTTTATTGCCTTTTTGCAATGAATACTGGGTCATGTCATCTTTCTTTGCATTTTGAGCCACTGTGCTGAGTTTGGTTACTTATGCTGCAAACAGCTGTACTTAATACACCTAAATCTTAGCACACACTTGATCTAGAGAGTTTGGCAGCACCAGAGAAAAGCTACTCCTATCTAAAGACACAATAAAATGTAAAGCTACAACAAAGAAGTCAGGTTTCATAATCCGTTTCAATCTTGCCATAGCTGGAATATACATCCTTAGTTTGACTCCTTACTTCAAGTGAAGGCTTATTCTTAGTTAAGTAGATGAATTCCACACTATAGAAAATGAAAAATCTGAAAAATGTTAATATTAATGTCTCTCCCCACTTACATAAACTTAATTTTTTATTGGTCACTGTCATATTCTCCTCCACTGCAAAATATCCCCATACAACAACACTAACAAACCATTTTTCTTTAGTCTGCCCATTCTTTCCTTCCCCTATCAGGTGGCAAGGAAAGGGCTCATTTTCTGCACAGGCAGACAAACATAAATGAGCCTAGAAGAGAACATGTAGGTGAACAAGAAGTTTCCTTCCCTTTGGCTTTGTCTTTTCTGCCTTAAACTCATAAAACTACTTCATATAATGAATACTCCTGATACATACCCCTGAATAGGCAAATGCAGCCCTGGGACATAACAATTTAGAAAAGTACATGCCACGTGTCCTACATTTCCTTAAATAAAGTGTGGGATAAGCACATTTAGTGGGACAAGACAGTAAATTTTGACCATAATTAAGCTGTAAAACCTTGGGAGGTTAATTAAGTAATGAAATCCAGGGATTACAGTTCAAAACAAAACTACCTCTTCTGAGGGAGATATGCTATACCACAAAAAAACAAAAAAAAGTGCATGGGTTCCATATGATAATTACTAAGGAATTCTATAGATAACATGATGCACTTAACTGTAGTGTGTCATATTGGATCATAATGACCTCTTCTTGCCCTATAAAAATAGACAAGGAATAAAATTTTACCTAACATTTTGCAATCTTCCCAAAGAAAACTCTGGCTGAGAATACCTCCCACCATGAAAACAAAACCAGAGGGAGTTTCAAAATAAACCACTCTCCTGCTGTGTTTAACAAATGGTTGGGCTCTCCTGCCAAGATGAAAACACACAAAAGTAAGAGTTCTCTTTTACCAAGCAAATTTCCATAGACTGTCGTATACCATTAGTGACATGAACTAAATCTTTCTATAACATCCTTCCCAAAGCTGATCACAGAAAGGAGTTCCCAGAAAATTCACCCAGAACTAGTCTCACCAGTGAGACTAATCCATCTGTTCATTTTAAATTCCTATTTTTTTTTTTAAATCTCCTGAGTCTGACACTTCGCTCTGAACTCTGAAAGCATCACATTACATACAGTTTAGTGATGATGAACCAGCTATGGAATAGCTTCAGAATGGTCAGATTTCCCTGTTACAGAAAAACAAAACTATTAATTGCTGCCAAAGGGGCAAAATTCCTTCTTTCTTCCCTCCTCTGTTCCTTATAATGGAATCAAATCCACCTCACAACAATCTGGTTCAGGGAGCAAACATAGCTTTTCCCCATTCTTCATTAATCAAAAGCAATCAGTTCTCCACTAGCTGCTCACTTTTTTGAACAAGCTTGCTAGGGAATCAGACAAGCTAGTGGTGCAAGGAAAAAAGAGCAGAAACATACAGCTAGGAGGATATGGTTAAAAAAAAAAACAAACCACACTTTTCAACAGGTATTGTCAGATTGCTTAGCTGCGCAATGGAATGACACTCTTGGAATTACAGAGCTTCATCTTCCTAGTAAATATCTAAACACCATAAAAGTAGAACCATTTTTATTTTAGGATTATTAACACACAACATAGAGGCACACCAGACTTAAATAAAAATTTAGGGATTTGCTTTTTCCATTCTTTTTGGAGAATAACACCTTTGTGCAAATATGTATGCTCACTGTAACTACTACTGACCAGAAAATTATGTACATTGTTTTAAATATGAATTCACTTTCAGTCCAATTAAGTTAGTACAGCAACAGTTATACTTTATCTGGCACAGGCTTGTACAGAACCAGCAATACATTCAGACATTCAAACCATTCAATACATTCATCTTTACTATGTTCTTTAAAAGCAGGGGTCTAACATCTGCCCTTGCATGACAACAATTAAACTGAATTTTACTGCTAGATTTTTCTGCTGGTCTGAAATTTTTTAGTTGTCTATCCACTGACAAGTTCTATTCCAATACTAAATTTTTTACTGCTCACACAGTATTAAAAACTACATCCATGGATGATCTACCAGATTAATCTTCTAAAAATCTCTTATTTCCAGCTAAAATTCAGATACAAACAAGGGAAAAAATACTCTAACATCAAAAGGAATTTATTAATGCTATCCTTTAAGACCCCTTATGACTGTTTCCTTACAGATTCTGGTAACAGTGGACTTGGAGCCACTGGCTGAAGCTGTTTGATGACAGAATGACCAAATCTGTTTGGTCCACTGTTTCACCAGCCAGCTCACACACAGGCCCTCCACTAGCCAAGAAAGGAAAAAGTTAGATGTTCTGACATCTGAACTTCAGGTTATCAGCATCTGGCTGCACCTCTTTAGAACTCCGTGTTTCCCACATCCTTGACCTTTTTCTGATGCTTTACTGCATCACTAGTTTGAGCACTGTGAAAGTATTCCAGACTCCCAGCACACTTACATTTCCCAATTGCAAGGATTACCTGCCACAACCTGACAGATTTTTGTTTCTGAAAAACAAACTCTTTGAAACCCATACAGGCCATTTGTCAAGTATCACATCAGCACCGTGGCATTTTCTTTCAGATGCTCTGGGTTCTATGGCCAGCTTGAATCCATATCATACTGCAAGGTGTTTTTTCCCTGCTGACCTATCTTCATTATTAACAAACAAACTTTAGAAAATTTGGGCAGAACTAAAGCAACGTCCAAGACGCTCATGCTGCAAGACAGCCCATGGAGACAAATCCAACAGGGTAGTTTTTGAGCTCATGTTAACTGGCACACATGAAGATTTTATTCTACAGAGCACCCCAAACCCAGACTTTTCTGGTCAGGTTCAGGACTACCAGTCACACTACATTAGTAACAGAGGAGAGCCCAAATATCATCCAGACATTCCTTATCCAACTGCACTGTTCAGTGGGAAGCAATCCTCTGCTGAACAAGAGAAGCAAATTTGCAAACTCTCACAAATGTAACAGCTATCAGTATATTAGAATTTGTTTATATTAACATGCCTTTATGTTATTTGCCAGTCTACCTTGCATTGAAGCACTAAAACACCTTGACTGTGATACAAGGATTTTTCATATTTTTAATACATGGTGCCCTAAAAATGGAATGCAGTATGATCAGCAGAAACTATTAGAAGCCTGCTCTCTGGAACCTTCTACAGAAAAGCAACAGCAACATATTTACTTAACATTAGGCACCATATAAATGAAAATTAATGAGTTTTTTTCCTTTTAAAAAAACTGTCCCAAACCTTGAACAAACTCTACACATTCATACCCCATACTACATTTGGTCCACGTCAAAACCTACTTTTTTATAATTAGAAGCACCTATGGTAACACAGCCACATTTTCTGGTATTCTCTAGTTTAAAAATCTATTTTTTCTGCCATATTAAAATAAATATGAATCCAGTGTTCCCTGTGTACAGTGTAAAAAAATAGTTGCTTGAGTTTAATTGCTCAGCTCCTACTATGCAACATCTACTCCTCCTCCGGAGACTTTACAAGCCTTGAAATGTTTTATAAGTCTCATAAATATACTACAAATTCTAGTCTCAACACTGTAGTAAATTCTATGAGAAAGGAACAGAGGCTTGGTGTTCCAGACATTGACAGCAATTCAGAAGGTGGAAAACAGATGCATCAATGAGTCAATAAAGCCTTAACGGAGTTCCAGAACTCCCCTCTTCCTCAGCTACTCCTCCTCCCACAGAAACATTCCTACAGAAGTCATTAGGAAAAGCCTTTCAGGATTGTTCATTAAAAGTGCTGACAATCCTGAAGATCATCAAAACTATACCCTTTCATTTTCTATTTAAGAATTGTGTCTTTACATGCAGAACAATCAGCGTCTACATAAAATGTACCATACAAAAGACTCATAAAATAACTTCAAGTATATTTTGAGATTAACTTTTGATTTGTTTTGCATTTTCATCACCTTTCTGTTACCTGACATGTATGTTTACCACTCATCTGGCAAAGAAGAAGTCTACATGGCACATTCTGAAAGACTTAACTAACATCAGGAAGGGCAGGTTAACATGATACAACTTCAGGTTTGTTTTCTTTCGGCCATCTGCCTCCATCTCCACCAGCAAGCCAGTATGGGACTTCTTCCTCTGCCCCAAGCCAATTTCTCACATGCTTTTACATCTCCTATCTGAGATTTTAAGAAAAACTCTCTTCTGGATCTACTTGATACCAAAAAAGAATAACTGCCTCACTTCTTACAACTGCTCTCCTCCAAGCAACTTGCCTCCCTTTTACTCCAAGATTGTGACATGACACCTCAAAGTTTTCATGATGATGCTGTAACACAACAGTGGTGGAAAACACCAAGCTAGGATCACTAAACAGAGTATGACAAAAAACACTACCTCAGCCAAGAAAAAGCTCTGTGCTGGTGCATGGAGTAACAGCCTGAATGACCTCAAGTAGCAGAACTCTCTGTATCAGCTGGACTGAGACAAAGTTATTATTCCCCAGACACCTTGCCATTCCTGTACCTTTACATCATGGCACACAACTGGGGAACAAACACAGCACTGAAATGCTCACACACTACTCCACTATCAACCCTAAAAGCTCCAAATAGCCCAGAGCTACCATGGATCACACAGCTGAAAATATCTCCAGTGAAGCTCACGCTATCCATTTCTCCTAAGTAAAGATGCCCTGCTTAGGGGATGACCCCAGAATTCTAACTGCTCTTATGGAAATATTACATATCAAATTATCTGGTTGCAAGAGCTTTTTTTTTTTTTTTTCCCCTCTACTTTATCTCAGTTTCTTTTGATTTATAGGAAAATAACTTCTCAGTGTTATCTTATGGTTCCTTTGGTATGGTATTTTGTCATGACAAGAAAATATTATTTCTTGCTCTCTCCTTAAAGATTCCTTCACAGATTGAGAAAAGATGGTGTGAGTTTTTGGCACCCTACTAAGGTAGACATTTGCCCAGTTTTTCACACATTTGCTCTTCTCACAAGTTTTCAATGTCTGAAGAAGGAAGAGGAAACCCAAGACTAACTAGGCCAAATCAGTCATTAAAAAAGAGCAAAAGAAATCAAGACATGTGGTGTCCAGGAGAGGAAGACTGTTTAAGACCTCAAGTGCAATTCTACTTCAAAAAACAGGGGAAAAATAGTGGATTAAGCATTTTAATCCTCTTTTACATTTTTTTTTTTTCCTTTAAGAGAGCTTCTAAAATTATGTCGAAAGGAAAATACAGATCTGATGTTTAGGTCTGAACCTTTCAAACATGTTCTAGGTCAAGTAGATTTTACACTAATTTGGCTAACACCCTTTTTTCTTACTTGCTGAAAAAAAAAAAACACTAAAAGTGCTAGATGTGCATAATATAACAAATACACAGATCTATCACTTTCACCAAAAAAAAAGTTGAAGTAGTACTTTACTTTCAGGGACAAACTGTATTTCTATGTAAATTGGAATTGCATTGAGATGCAGACAGGATATTAAAATAGCTTTATTAAATGAAACTAGATGAGCTGATATCATAGAATAAGGTAACATCTCACTTCAAAACACAGCTTAAAAGGACTTAGTTCATAAGAGTAAAGGCATTTGCAATCACACTGAAATTTTAAAAACAGCAGATCTGATGCTCACTTGTCAAGGAGGGGAGGAATATTTTCCCGCTTTTCACACCAAATTTTTGAGTACTCATTACTGAAATACCTGAAAAAAACAGCTAGGAAACACTTTTGAATACAAATTGCTAAATTACTGAAGATCCTAAGTGATCTTCACTTAGGAGGATCAGATATCTTCGATATTTGCAACACAAATAAATATTTGGTGCTTGATCTTGACACCTTGTTTTTATTGCTAGAACTTAAAACATACTTCAAATTTTAGTATTTACTTACAAAGTTATGCAGTAACATTTTATATGCCTTGATTTAAAATTTACTTTAAATTTGATTCCTTTTATTTAAAGGAATACTAGCCTTAAAATACATTCTTCCAAAATACCTGTGTTCCAGTACAAGTACTTGAGAGGACACCATTCTGTTTCCAAGCTTGCAATTTTCAAAAGAGACGTCTTCATACAGTCATACACATTTAGAACTACGTACCTTTTTGCTCAATTTGCTTTTGAAAACATTCAAAGCACCTATTAAATGCAGAATAATATTTTCACTGTGGGTGGCTTGCAAAAAATCTACTGTTTCAAATGAGGAAAATTAAGTTTTCTGTAACAGTTTCCATTCTTAAGTTTTCTATATGTAATCTCTAATATATATATATAAAACTCACTCCCAGGCATGGAATTGCTCCCAACCATCAGCTATGAATCACATGTGCTGCTTTTCACTAACTGAAACATAACATTCATTTGCAGACTGCCTTTGCACATAGACACACAAGACAGTTTAGATGCAAAGTAAAAACCTACTTCTGCAAGGATAAAGTCAATGGAAATGAAATACTAAATTTAATCAGCAATTTTTTCAGACCTAAGCTGTCTATCTTAGACTACTTATATGTTCTTTTATTTGGAAAGGTTACTTCATCTGTCCAAATACAGTAATTCCTTACTTACTCTTTAATACAGCAGAGAAATTAAATGTACACACACAAATCTCACAGGTCAGACATTGACAGAGGGCACATGCTCGAACGTACACCTTTCCTCACTGAATACCTAAAGTAATCACCCACAAACCTTCCAAAATCAATTCCTCCCCAAACACTGAGGTATACACTCCTCCCTAGACTTGGTTACAATTTAGCTCCCCACACCTATGCATTCACCACTCTTTTCACCTCTGCCAGCACAAGGTTTCCTCCCAGCTCGGAATACAGAGGGTGCAGACGCACGTACAGCGCTGTGGGACTGGCTCGGCTGCTGTCAAAGACGTGGCCCCGATCCTGTTCCAGTACCAAGCCTCCACTTGATATCGCCTCTATCACTTCTTTGATCCTGCATTATTCAGCACTCTGACAAGGAGAAGACTGGGCAACAAAAGTATTTAATGAATGGTGGTGTGGAGGGTAGAGGATAAGCGGCAACCACTTTTTTTTTGGCAGGCAAACCAAAAACATCTGAGGAATCCCTCTTCGGAACTATTGTGTCTGACTCACCCAACTGAGCCACAAACATTTCCCTCTGGTGCTAAAATATCCAGGAGAGTCATGACATCTCTTTACAGCACTGCTTCCTTGAGGGCAGCAGAATCAGAAACACAACAAGACCAGGAGGGAATGCTGCTTCCCCTCAACTGTTGGATATAAATATACTGCTCAAAGCCTACAAAACACAACATACAACACTACATAAACATTAATATTAATGCATTGGGGCAAGTGTTTCAGGTCTGACCTTCCTTTCATTGTGTAACCACGAAAAAAGGAGGAGGAGGGAGGGTAAGGACACACAGGACAAAAAAACCTCCCAGTTCTCTGGTCACCATAATAGCAAAAGACAGACACTCGCATGAAGCAAAAGAAGAGCACTGAAACAAGGCTTGGCAACAACAGGAGATTTTTCCCCCACGCCCTGCCTGCTCTGCAGACACCACAGTATAGCAGAGGAATGATAAGATGAACAAACAGCACATGTAACAAGTGTTACATATGTGACAACTGCGTCCTAGCCCAGCTGCAGCCAGCGGAGAAACAGAAGGCCTGATCCAGATAAAGAAATGGAAAGAACAGAAAGCTAATTCTGAGCTTTAACCTGGGTCTGGAGAGACCACTGAAGAGCTCTGAAGGACTCAGGAGTAGGAACTTCAATCACCTACTCCTCCTTTGAAATGAATAGCATAGTAATGAACAGCAACAAAAAGGATAAAGGACTATTTACCCCTGGTTCACCTCTGGGACAGTATGCTTATTTCTAAAAACAGAAGATTTCATTAGGATTTGGTCATATTACTGACCATATCTGCCAACTGTTTGCACTTCAGGCAGGCAGAACCCTGACAGCTTCTGGAAACAGACCCGTGGTAGAGCAGGAACACAACACAACTCCAGGGCACGCGGCCCAAGGCTCTCCCTCCAAGCACCACACTGGCAGAAGAAGGGAACTCCTGAGCTGCTCCCGTCCAAAAGCCCCTGCTCCCAAATCAGAGGAACGGTCAAAGTTTGGTGTAGCAGTGGTGAGCAGATCCTTGGGGCAGCAGAGAACCAGTTCAGATTTCAGATGCAAAAAACCTACCCATAAAGTTAGAAACCACCCAGTGCAGAAGCCATAACCAGTGAATTACGGCACGTCACTAGAAGATATTGGACATCATTCAAGAGGAGGAATTCTTTTAATCCTCTCAGAACATATTTATAGCCAAATCAAACTGAAAGTCATCCCTTTACTAAAGTTAAAAGTATTTGATTTCAAATGAAACAATAAAAGAAAGACAAGGCTCCTTTAATAGGATTAGGGTGGGCCTTATTTGTTGATGGTTTTAAAAAAAAATACATTGAGTCTACTATCTTATCAATTACATACACTCTTCATATTAAAAAAATGACAATATTAAGTTAAAAGTTATTTTGAAGGTAAACTCCGAATCTTCTGAAAGATGCTTATTTCTGAATTTAGATTATTTGAAAGGCTGGTTCTTTTCACTTACCAATATACAGCTAGTGTATTTATTTAAACAAGTGTAACCCAAATATATGCAATATTTCCATCTACTAATAATATACATTATTTCAATTCCATCTAAGGAGCAGATAGTCATGATATTTTTTTAAAAGAGAAGTCATGTGAACCCTCAGCACATATTCACTTTAAGCCAGCATTTCCTAGAGACAAAACCTGTCCCTTTCACCAAGGACAGGAAAGAGGAAGTAGTGTTTAAAGTCCTAAATTATTATCAGCACTCTCAGCTTCCATTTATCAGGCCCTTAGGGTCGACGAGAAAGTCTTGAAAACACTGGCAGAAGTAAGGGATTAAATATTGCTTGCTTGAAATACTCAGTTTTGTGGGCATTTACATTGTATCAGAATCAATGCACTTCAAAGTGTTACTTGCAATGACTTCACCTTCACTATAATAGGCATATTTATAAAAAAGAATTGAGTGCTACTACTGTGCCATTACAACGAATTTTCTGTAGTTCCTAAACACACAGAGGCTGAAGAATTATTTCTTTTTGTTCACAGTGAGTTTTTCTAGTAAAAGCCATTACATTTCACCAATGGAAACTCTCCTAGTTACAAATCCACACTTTTGTAACTAACTCTCAACACAACTTTGAGCTTTTGTGAGTGACACTCGGAGATCACCCACCAAAAGTAATTTATATCACTCTGTCAAAATTCTACCTTCTACCAACTATTAGAGTGCAGAGCTGCAACTTGATTTCAGAAAATCATCAACCAGAGCAAGAAAAAAACACTATTAAAAAAAAGCAAGTACATTTTATAAATCAGAGGTTACCATGGTTTGTCTTCAGTTAAATCACGCTAAATTATTTTCCCAATAAATATTTTCAGTTATTATACTCTCATGTGTTCCTATCACTGGTAATTGTGCCTAACTAGTTATATTTCAAGTCCTGTTACAGCTGAAAACAGAGATGACTTGCTGTTTGTTTCCATAAACATTTCATTCCTCTTGCTTTTAAAAGTAAAAGTAGGTATCACCTGATGCTTGTATGACTTCCCATTATGAAATACACTGTAGGGTAAATTGTCTATTATAGGGAGTACCCTTCCTCTTTCACAACTGCATGTAATTCTTTCCTACCTACAAGCATGCTCTTTGAATCACACCCAAAGCTGAAGTTACACACACAACTCTCTACTAAAACGTGAGCAACTAGGTTATCTGCTAGTTTGAAACGTAAATTAACACCCCACCAAGTTTTATATGCTTCCTCATCTTTAGGGCCAGACTTTCTTCTGTTACCCTTCCATTGTCTAACTCGTGGTCTTACTAAGAAACCACAGAGAATACATTACTCAGACAGAGAAGCATCCTAGTGGTTTCAACACACTAGCAAGAATTCTAAAGAAATCAAGGTGGTTTCAAAACAACCTACAACCAAACTGCAAGTGGCTGCATATCCAGCAGATATATGGCAAGCAGATTAAAGCCAGACAGCTGGAACTATTCTGTCTCTACCCCTGTACCCCTCACCCTCCTCAAGGACAGCATATTATCATCTACAAATGAGCCCCCACCTAAACCAACATTTTTTTTCAGCCTGGCACACTGGCCATGGATCCAATTCAAAGCTACAACAATATTGTTCTTTTGTATGCCAGTGTTCTACAGCTGACATGGAACAGGTCTGGTTTTAGGAGCTGGCTCAGAAATTCTACCTTCACCATTTAAAATGCACATGAGAGAAAGAAAGAATGTCCCACTGTTTTCTGAAAAAATAAATGAACACAGTTTTAACTAAAATCTGATTATTTCCCTACAACTACTCTGAGTTGACAGAAACACTTCTAACTTTTACTGCTTTTAGAGAATGAAAAGTTTGATCATTTCCAGTTGCAGGAAACTGTTGACTCACCATAATTTCAACCCCATTACATTTAAGAACATGTTTCAATAAAAATGCCTATTCAGTAATTTCCACACTTCATTCTGCCATTTTCTGTATGAGCTGTAAAACTTTCAATTACTTGGTCAAACCTGGATGGTAAAGTCTTAATTCTAAAGAGCCATCCAAAGACCACAGTTGATAAAGATTGCACATTATTGTGGAAAGAAAGAATAATTTTAGCTTCTCAACTGAGACATGTTCCCATGTCTGAACTGTCTGATTTCAAGTGGCACACCCAGAAACTTGCACGTTTTTTAAAAATACCTTTCCATGCTGCCAGCTTCTTAAAATTAAAGAGAATTACCAACATAAAATGCAGTAATTAGAGCCACAGAAATAGTCCACCATCAGAACACACAAGATTTGTTCACTCCAATAATACTTCTTTTTTCAACAGCTCCAAGATGTAAAGGGACACAAGAACAAGCTTGCTTGCTGTTATTCTGTTTAACAAGACCTGTCAAAAGTTCCCACCTCCGTAGAGCACATGTGTCTGACCAAAGATACCTCACCACCTACCCATCAAGATCTAGCATCTTCTGCTTAAACATTAAAGAAGTTACCCCTCTATGCTGAGCAAGAGAAAGGCAGGGGAGTTACTGCTCGGCTGAACCAGACCCCTTCAGGTCACCTTTGCTCCTCCTTCCTCTCAGGTCTCACCAAAACCTGAGGGCATCCATCCACTCTTACTAACGATGAGGAGCACCTCTGCACCAGGGCTTGTACTCTCAAAGGACTATAAGGAGGCTCAGAAGGATTCACCAATTCTAGAGTCAGCTATCATCAGCACCCTCTCTAATCTTAATACTTCCGACCAATCCACGAAAGGCAGTAAAACACCCCCTTCTTGGGTCTGTTACAGAGTTACAACTTTTGGAAGAGGATGAAGTTGAACGCCAAAGATGGAATAGCAAGCTCGTGCTTCCTGTCTCTGAAACTTGGGAACTTCAGGTATTGTCCTTTCACACAGTTGGAAAAGAAAATAGGATCAACACAGAGACCCTCTGCTAGCCCGCAGAGGCTTTGCTTTAGGAACAAGAGGCAATACCTGCAACTCTGGCGGGACGACAGACAGACCATATCTCGCTTTGGAGGAGAGCGACTTCAAAACAGCCCTGATGACCCACCCGCTCCCTCCAGGAGCTTACCACCTGTTTGCTCACAGTCTGACCTCTTCCCTAAGGATCCCAGCACCCGAGAAGCCCCCACAGGGATAAAAGCTCCCCTCTTGTAACACCAGTTCCAAGCCCAGGCTTCCTCCTCCTACCCCGGATCCCTCCACCGAGCGGCGGCTCCACAGCGCTTCGCTTTCCACACCAGCCCTCAGCTTCTTCCCTCCTCTCAAAGCCAACCCGTGCTCTTTCCAAGGGACGCAAACAGAAATAATAATAATAATAGAAAAACTCGAGTAGCGAAACCCAGAACAACAAAATGCAGCCCCACAACTTACCACCCAAGTCAGTCCCCCGCTGCCGTCGCCGCCGCCTCCTCCTCCTCCTCCTCCAGACTTTGCCATTTTCTGCCCGTCTCTCCTCAGCCGAGGCGAGGGCGCTCGGAGGCGGCCGGGAGGGCCGGCACCGACACCGCGCCTGGGGCCGCTCCGCGCCCGCCCTTCGCGCCTCTCCCGCCCTCACCGGCGCCCCGGCTCCGAGGAAGGGCGGCCGAGGGGCCCGCACAAAGCGCCCCTTCCGCCAGGG
>VYXF01010446.1:971017-986006 GCA_013397295.1 Polioptila caerulea | reverse complement strand
GGGCGGTTGCATCGGGATAGGGACGGGGATCGGGCAGTAGGATCGGGATAGGGACGGGGATGGGGCGGTTGCATCGGGATAGGGATCGAGCTGTTGGATTGGGATAGGGACGGGAATGTCGGCGAAGCAGCGCCCACCTGCCGGGTCAGCGATGGGCTCCCTCAGCCCACCTTCCCGCTCTGCGGCGGCGGGCAGGGAGACGCCTCGCCTCCCGTGACCACACAGGGGAGTTGCTGGGGACTGGCAGAGCGCGGCTGTCCCGGTTCCCGGGTGTTCCAGGTGGATGATGCGCGGGCGGAGGTGAGGCGGTAGGTGGGGTGGGTGTTCGGGGGTACGGCGGGCAGCTGCTCCCTTTCCGCCAGCACCGTAACCGATCCCTGCAATCGCCACGGCTGCGACCTGCGGCGGTACCAGCAGCGTGGAAGTCCCAGGGCTCCAGGCAAGAGTGCGTTTGCAAACCACTGCCTTCTTCTGGGCTCTGAGGATCGGCCCGAGGAGTTCTTCAACTCGGACAGCTCACAGACCTTTATCCTGCATTTGAGCATCACTGTGTGAAGTCCTCACACAGGTTACACAGCACAGCACCCTGTTCTGGACACAGTACACAACCCTGTGTACTCCAACCCTATTTGCCGTTTTGAAAAAAACACTTTGGCAAAAAAACTTAGGGTCTACTTCCTAGGTCTAACCGGTGTGTGTACAAAGACCCAATTAATGCAATTTTAGATATCAGAACAAAAAAATATGTACAGTTTTAGATACTTTGCACCAAAAGTATATATATACTTACATATATAACCATAAATATTATAATCGGATTTTCTGACAAGCTTAGAAAAATACTTCAGCACATGCAGCTTCTCAATTAGTAATTTTCATTCTGCTGTGTGAAATGCAAAGGACCTACCCAGTCCAGCCTGTTCTACTCCTTGAATTATTATGAATGTAAAGTCTCAAAAGGAGGGATTAGTAGGAGCACTGAATCTGAGCTAGTAGACAAGGCAGAGAACGATTCCAAAGGAAGAGCAATAATTAAAAGGTTTTTCCTTTTGCAAAATGCTTTTCCTAAGGAGTAAAGGGATTGGAAATGCAGCAGCCACTTTTGAGGAGTCTGTTGTAATGTTCAATTATACCTCAAGGGAAGGATCAGAAGAATCTCTTGTAAATATTGCTTATTTAGCCTAATTTTACTCTGCCAGTTTCTAAGGAACCTATTAAACTAATATCTAAGTGCTGCATAAGGATTATGGAAAATAATAGCATCTGCCTAGAAGGGACAGTAAGTTATCTGTTCCAGCCTAGTTATTGTGGCTGCATGTACCTCTGAGCTGTACGCTGTTTTCTCCTACTTTTGGCAAGATAAAGAGTGCTTCTTGCAGAACCAGAAGGGAACACTTGCAGGGTTATGCCTAGTGCTTTAGAAATTTGAGCTTGCTGATCAGAACCGTGTTGATTTTTTTTCCCCAAAATCTCAAATTTATATGTAGGACCCGTTAAAATCAATCATGTACAGCGAACTGCTGCTGCAATGAGTATTGTGAGGATTAGAGAAAACAGGAGTGCATCTGTTCAAAGCTTTTTGCATCAGTTTGCTGTGTTCAGCAGAAACAGAGCAAGCCCCAAACATTAGTGTACTGTGTTCTCATTAGCTCCAGCTGTTCAGTAAATAGGCTGTCCTTAGTGTGGGAAGTGTGCCTTTTGCAATGTGAGCCAAGTAGAAGATAGCAATCTAACTTGAAGGCAGCCAATTCCATATATATTAGAGTGAGAGGGAGTTTCTTCTTGGCAGTTACTGATCTTTGAACGTGCATGGTCGGACATGTTCAGCCTGTGTCATGCTGGAGCAGATTTATGAGGAAATGCTGATGTTCCCCCAAGCATTTTCTTTAGTCTTTAACATTACTTTGAACAGGTTGGATTTTATTTAATTCTCATCCTATACTACACTAGCTGCACAGCATGTTACTGGCTTATTGTTGATGTTGGTTTTATCCCTAATGTTTATATGTGTATGCTGAGTGGTTGCATTGTTAGTCATGTAGGATTATGGGACAAAGTTCTCACAAGACTTAAAGCAGCTGCTTCTGTGAACTGCAGAGGTGAAGCTGTGAAATGAGATTGCTCATCACATTTAAAGAGATCTCTTAAAACAAACACAGGAGTAGCTTTGAGCATGAATCAAATTCAAGTGCCATAACATTTTGATAGGAGTGAAATTACTTTACTAGATGCAACCTGCCCAAATCATGCACTACCACTTCACGTCAAATACTTCACACTTATTGTTTGACACTTTAAATTAATAATCCCCTTGAGATAGTACACACAAAGTCCTATTTCAATTCATTGTAGATTTACTTGTTGTCCTCATAGTTGTAGACCATAACATAAACAGAAGTACCCTACAGGCTTTCAAAACAATGCTCTACTTAAATCAGCTTCACTACTGCTTTTACTAAGTAAAATATTTATTTTAATACTACTTTGTATTCAATCATTTTAGCAGTAAGACAGCCGTATGTATGATCGTTAAGTATTTCTATACTTGGTATGTACAAACTTCCCATCTGTTCTAAGTTATTTGCTGCTTCTAGTTTACTTACTATTTAATAAAACCCTTTCTTTCTATGTGGCTTTTCTGGACTCAGATTTAAAGGGCCTAAAATATGATTATTTGTGAAACTGTGTACATTTATCTAATCTGTGAACATACTCAGATACAAGCAGTTACTTAAATGACCGATCACAGCTCTCCTTTTTCTGCAAACTACACAGGAAAAAGTGTGATTTTGTGCTAAAATATTTATGAAACTAGCTTGATGCCCATTACATTATACATTCCACATTGTATGTGGTTGTAATGAGGTATAAACAAACATTGCATATTTTAATATTAAATATTTACATTCACAATAAAGTAATTTCTATATTCTATTGCATTTTTAAATTTCATTATAGTTCATTAACACAATTGTGAAATAATTGACCAAATTATTGAGTAGGGTTGTGGTAGTACAGCATGGGAGTGACCAACATACTTGTACTGCATTGATTGTAAATGAGCTTCAGGCCATGGCTCCAAAGTATTTAAGAGAAGTCTACCCATGGCAGGATCACTTGACAATACAGATTTAGCCAGGTCATGTGTCCTTACATAATTGTATCTCAAACACCTTTGTTGTATTAGCAAGAGGCCACACTAGTGGTTTTCTGTGGGTGTGCACTGTCAATGCACTGCCTGACACTCTCAGCTGACTGCGCCCAGGACTTACATCCCTGACGTACCCACAGCACTTTTGTCAGTAGCTGCTCCTGGGGCCAGACTGTTCCACAACCAGTCTCTTGAAAAACACCAGGTCATTTCAATCTTCATCCTCCAGGAACAACGTACCACTTCGTGACAGCTTGACAGAGGGCTTGGACGGCTTAAACCCTGTTTACCCTCCAATCCATCCCCTGGTGACTAACCTGTTAAGTGCTGTGCTGCTGGCAGAGGTGTGGAAAACTCAAGTGGGTTGTGAATGCTGTGAATGCTACTGCCAGGTTGTTGCTGGGGAAGAGGTCCAACAGAATCCCCCAGGTTAGCTACAGGGACCCCTGGCTCCATCCTGGACTGCCATGGCATGGCTGGGCCTGCTAGGCTGACCCACCTGGCTTCCTCCTGGATGGCACCACCTCCCTGCTGCAGGACAGGCAGGTTGTGTTACAGACCATCACACTGACTCGCCTGGCCTCTAGCCTGAACTGCACAGCCTCTCACACAGAACAGGGAAGTTGTGTCACTTGTAAACTTTTAATATTTATCTGTGACTAGAAGTGCTTTAATATCCAAGCCCACCCAGTCTCCTCATTGTCAGCTCAGTCTTAAACTTTGACACACTTTCACTGAGCAGCATAAACAAAGTTGTTGCTACAGCAGAGGCTGGTCATAGAAATTAAATATATTTGTATTGAAATTCCTTGTATAGGACAATGCTCCCTTGTGCAGTGACCACAGCAAGAGAAGTTGTATGCAGAGGTGAAGCACAGGAAGCTGAGCTGGCCATACTGGGAGGAATTCTCAACATGAATAGAATTACTATCCATGCTATTAACATCCGAGTCTTTTAGAAGAGTTGGTGGCAGTCGGAAAAGATGCAAATGCCTGGAGGCCCAAAAACAATGCAATAAACACAGAACAGAAAAGGTGATGTATTTGGAGGTCTGTGCTGAATGTACATGAGATAACAGTGGCCATCTCAGCAGTTATACTGAGCTGAGAGGAGATTGCCACGATTTGGAGGCAGGGAATCGCCAATTATGGCATTGTTAATTTGTGGAGAATGCAAACAGCCAGCAAGGTTTGGGCATGCCATGCCATTCAGAAAGGCACTCCCTTGAGCTCAGGGTGATGAATACTGCAAAGCATGCTAGACTTTCCTTGAGAAGCTTTCCTGATGTTAGCCACATCCCCCTTTCTTACTGTCCCTCTATCCCAGCCCCTCTGTAAAGGCGCTCTCTCTTTCCAAAGTGGATTTTTTTTTGACAAAAACATGCAGGTTTTTTTCCTAGTAGTTCACCAGAGACTGTTTGGGCAAGAAATTGTGAGTGGCAATTCATTTTTATCCAGCAAGACTCTCCTTGCCCATTGGAGGTACCCACTACCAGTGTATTTCCCCAGTGTCCCAGAAAGAAATCTGTGATAGATTTTGAGTGAGTATCAAGACAGCTTCCTAATAGCAGAAGATATGTCTACTCAATCCTTTAATGACAGGATGAAGGAGTTTTTTCTATACAAGGCACGTGTGGATATGTTGAATCTATGGGGAAAAGTGATGAGTGATGTAGACAGCAGAGAAGCCTTCTATTCTGGGAAATGTCTAAAGAGATGGTACTTTGCTCTCCTGAGCTAAAATTCAGCCACCTCTGACACATAATGTTTTGACTTATTATGAGGAGGAAATAGAAAGGGCAAGCATTTTTGCACAGCTTCATTGTATCACCAGTTTTGACTAGAATCAGTGATGACTAGGTCAGGGTGTACATTTGGATTCCCTTTCTCAGAAGGGAACTGTGTGGTTCTTGTGGTAACCCAAGAAGAGAAAAGTCTCAAGAAAGACCCAAGAGAGGCAGATGGCTCAATCTCCACCGAGGCAGAGCATGTCATTAAAGTGTGGCCAGTGCACCAACATAGTTTATGCTGAGGTCAAAGGCGAAAAGAGGAGGAGGGCACAAGTTTTGGAATACTTGAACAATTGAATATCTGAGGCAAAGAGCAACAAAAGAGTTGAGTGAATGACCTGTGAACATCCTTCTCAAGGAGGACTAGGGTAGGCACACATGAGGACATCAGCTAACAATACACCTGAGCACAGAAAGTGGGGAAGACAAGAAGTAGTAACTAACAAAGTCAGGAGTAACTATGAAGGGTCCAGCCAGGCACAGAATAGCAGAACCACAGACAGAGTTTGCACATACCTATCCAACAAATTAATGAAGAAACCCTCAGAGTAAACTTGTACTGGCAGCTTCACTTTATACTGATTTAGTGCTTTGAATTACTAGATCATGGCGTTTTTTATTTGGTACTAGATGGCCTAAAATTTGAATAGCCCACAGCACAGGGAATATGCTCACCATGTTCTTCTGACAATTACAATGCAGTTTAGAAAAGTAAGTTTATAGACTAATAATGCTTAGTGAGTATTCTTTTCTAGCTGACTTATGTTTTTATTCTTTCCAGTAACCTGTTTACTAATATTCAATTTCCTTAAATACATTGTTTCAGATAACCTATGTCAGCAGAGAAGCTTTTGAGAATTAATTTTTCAGAACCCTTTGAGAAAGTAATTACAAAAATAAGATGCATACTTCAACTAAAAAAATGTAAAGAGTATAGTTAAACAGGTAAAATGTACACAAGAGTCAGCCACCCTCTTAACCATAAGTATTATCTGAATTTACAACTCCCTAACAATTTCCTGTTATAGATCAGCTATTCAACAATTTCTCAAGTGGCCTCATTTATAACAAGACTCAGCAGCAGCAGTTCTTATTTATTTCAGTAGGAATTGTGTAATTCAGCAGCTTGGGTGATTGAGAAAGCAGTATTTTAAAATGGTCACTGCTAGCGGCTTCATGCACTTTTCTATTTTCCTTAGGTATTATTAAGCAAATATGATCAAAAATTCATTAAAAAATATTTTATTATCCCTTTAGATCCTTTAATGCATTGGTATTTCTCAGTCTTGAATGTTTCTCTCCCAGATACCATGCAGCTGTCCTCTGTGATTTCTTTCAATAATGGTATTTCTGCTTAGCATTTTAGTCTTGCTGTATTTATCAGGAGAATGAGTAAATAAAGCACCAAATGCAACACACTAAATAAGATTTTATGCTTAGGTTATGGTCTCCTGTTCTATTTTTACCCAACTAACACTGCTTATATTCTCTTCCCACTATGTACCTTACGTTGCTCCGATCAGCCCTGTAGATTCTTCATGCTCCTAAATGCACTCCTGTTTTTCTTAAGCGAAACGTAAGAACACATTACCTCAGTTTTCAGATGAAGTAAAATCATCTGGATTAGGTGGTTCTTAGATGCCTCTTGCTCACTGTGACTGTAGCCACTGCTGGTAGAAGTAGCAGAAGTCGCAGTAGCAACAGCTTTCAGTACTGGCCAGGGCAATGTGACTGCTTAGGCATAATTTAGCCAGCACTTTGCTATGCCATATCTTTATTAGAGTCTGGGAATCTCAGTTTAGGTCTTCAGTCCCAGTCTTCATGGTTTCCAAAAGCATCTTTCCATTTCTAAGCATCTCAGAAAGCTGCACCCTGATCACAGCATTTCTTTCTTTGATTTAGGATTCCTGGCTGTCACCTGTGAAGAAGGAAAACAGCCTTTTGAATTACTTTGAATATATGTGCTTTAGTAATTTGTGAATTCATTTTAATGTTCTAGGGAAAAGTTTTTCATCTACAGGATGTGTTAAAAGTAACTTGCTTTGATATACATACACCTGTGGGGGTTTTTAACCTAAGCTGTATGGACACTGTAGTCCTCATTATTTTATACATTTCTTTTTGAAATCTACTGTGGATCTAACTTGCAGAATACCAAAGAAAAATGTTTTTCATCAATGCAGTTCTTTTACAATATTCCTTCATTTCTTGCAAACTATGAAGCCAAGAAAAGGTACTGCATGTTTTATCTTACTGACAGACCTAAGTGTAAAAAAAGGCAGCAGAACTATTTTTGCAAAAAATATGTTAACTGTTATACTATAATCACATTCCTCATTTTTAAAAAATAATTTTGCAAGGAAGAACTTAGTGATACCCCGTGTTCTTAAATAACAGCTAGAGAGGACACATTTCCTATACTGTGCCTCATAGTAAGCTCATGCCAAAGTTTTTACCATCATGCTATAGAACAGTAATAACAACTCACCTTCCTTTTAATTTAGTTGGTTTTTACTGAGCTTTGTTACTCCACATATGCTCTTCTGCAGGAAGCTTTTATTGCAGAAAGCCTTTGAAGAGTGGGAAGCTCTGAAGCTCTTGAAATTTATCTGAAAGTAGTGTGGTTCCTTTTACCTTGGTTTTTACTGCTGCTCACATTCTTCTATTTCCAGGTAATAAGTGCAATGAATTCATCAGGTTTTCATGAAAAGGCAATACACATAACCCAGAAATTTCAACATAGTATCAGTTTCCATCCCATTCAACGTTTTCGTTCCTCTAATGTGTCTCAAATTAGAAAACGGGGTTTATGTATCAATGCATTTTCTAGCAGGTTTTGAAACTATTTGACACTAATCATGTCATAATTCCACGTATTTTGGAACCAGTACTAATGTTAGTTCTTTGGGAAAAGACAGATATATCTATTACAGACTCTTTTATGTTCCTGTACCCTTTGAGACATGTTGGACACGCTATGGAAACATGACATTTTTCTGCTGAGTTTATTTCTCTTATGACTCATGATAAGAAGCAAGGAAGCTCCTTTTATACTTTACATCTCACAGTTAGTTTATTGAAAAGTCCCTTGTTAGTTCTCATGCATGACAATTCCACTGGTTTCCTAACCTGTTTTTTTTCAATTGCTCACTATTTTCTATTATTTTTCTCAAAATATGTTGGACTCAGTTCTCTGGGACATGAGTAATGATGATGAAAGAGCACACTGGCAAAAAGGCTGAAAACACAATGAAATTTCTTGAAGTCATAGAATAGCTAAAGTTTAAGAGATCAATTGCACATGTATAGTTCTTCACAACATTTAGTTCCCAAATCATAAAGCTTTCCTCAGCTTTCTAATCAAACAATCCATTCTCCCAAATAATTAAAGATACTAACTTTGAGCTGCTGTGCAGAACTGAAGAGAATTCAGGGAAACAGTGCTTTCTTTCCTGATAGTTGTTGCTGAAGTACAGCAAAGCTGGAGCCACACCAGCTCTTGGACTACAGTAAAGACAGAGCACAGCCACCGGCCGTAGAGGCAGATACATTAACCAACCCATGGGAACATAGCACAAGCTGCAGCACTCACTCACAGTCCACGGCACATGCTTCAGCCCTGAGTTGCTTCACCAAACCAGCATGACTGCTTTTAGCCAAACATCTCCTTAGGCAGGCACAGCACACAGCACTCCCAAGCTGCCCAGTACAAGAGACATCATCCCAACAGAGCGTACATGCGGAACACGGCACTCCCACGCCTGCCTCCAGCTCCTGCTCAATGCTTAAACCTGCCCTGCTAATTTATGACCACTTGTCTGCCTTTCACAAACAGGAAGATTGCACTGCCTCTCATCCCACCCCTGACCTATGCTACTCCCTTGCTGTACATGGTGGGACATCCCAGGATCCCTAAGGTTGATGCTCCCTCCAGGGTTGTTAACTAAGCCATGGGCAGGGTGGTTTAACAGGTTCTGTAACAGACTAGCAGGGTCATGCAAATAAAATAGATGAAACTACTTTTTCAATTCCCTCCAAAAGAATTAGCATGTTAATGGGGTGAATGCTGTGCTTTGCATTTCTACTCCTACAGGTCTTTGCAAATGTATAAAAAGCCATAGTTAATCTTTCAAAAAGACATGAAATAAAAATATTGTTCTCAATTCAGCATTTGTTTGGGTTATTCTCTGGAGTTAAACTGAATATATAACAGCATTCATAGCCTTAAAACAGATACCTGCAGCACATCATGCAAACTTAACGTATAGTCATTCATGCATTCATTCTTTGAATCTCCATGGCAATTCCTTCAGTCGTTCTTCTGTAATGTTTCTATGAGGTGTGGAGAAAAAAATTCCCACAAAGCAAAATCTGCTTATTTAATTTGGTCAGGAGCCTCATTGCCCTTTTGAACTATATGCATAAACATTCCAAAACACTAGGTTGTAACGTTGATCCGAAAACCCTTCCCTTAAAATGGCTGCTGCTTCACTTTCTCCTGCTCTGTGTGCCCTACAACACTTCCATCACCTCTCCTGGAAGGTGAGGTGGTCTCCAGGCTCCTGGAAGACAGTGGGTCTCAAAATGACGTGAGGAAAGGCCTATGCTCCCAGACCAGCAGCAGGCTACTCTTGGTGGCCAGTGGACTTGCTGGGAACCAGAACAATACTGGGAACATAAGAGGATACCAGTGAGGGATACATTCCTGGAATGATAGGGGCTTAGGCTTCAGTTGTCCTATGAATATGCCATGGGGAGTGGGGTGACACACAACACAATGACACAACACAAAAAGCAGGTTAGGAAATTAAATGGTAAAAGAGATGAACAAAATTTTCCAACAATGAAGACTGTGGTAGGTTTAGAGAACCACATTCAAGAACTCCCTCAGCATGCTACTGTCACCCTCATGGCTTTTCCCATTGCCATCAGAGAGGGAAGGGCAGCTGTCACGATAGATGGGAATACATGAAGGCTGTACAGGGTTGGGGTACCAGCCTGTGATACACTAGGGATGAGAGAAAAGGACAGAATGCAGGGATGGTGCAGAAGCCTCCAGATCTTACCTATGAGTCACTGGGAAGTTGCCTTGATCGCCACTGCAGACACTGCTTCAAAGGATGAGAACTGCTAGTTTAGAAAAAGGGACATTTGGAAGGGCTTTTAAGAGTGAAGACAACAGTGAGAATTACCCCTGGGGACAGCTGATTTCGCACATTAAACAAAGAAATCTTCCAGAAGATGAACAAAACATCTGCTTATGCTTCACTGTAGAATCCCTCCATCTCACCACTAATATAGTGATGCTAATAAGTAGTGTAAGTCCTGGTTTTTTCATTCAAATTTGTGTTAAACACAGAATCCACTGACCAGTTCTGCTCATGGTTACTCCTGCTCCACCCACAAGTAACACTACATGACTGCAGTGTCCCTTCCATACAACTTTTTCAATAAAATATTCCTCAGTTATGGATTTAACATTCAATCCTTGGAACAGAATTGGTTCTAGTTGATTTCCACTGAATTGGTTATCACATGCCAGTAAATCTCATGATCTTTAGAAATCAATTATTTTTTCCCACATCCAAAATCTTTCAGCCACTCTTTCACTGGCATACATGTTGTCTCCATGCTCTATTCACAGATGGGCTCTGTATTTTTCACGGAATACTTTCAACAGGTTGAATTTCTTCACATGATTGCCAATCAGTCCTGTATGTGAAATAAATGAGATCAAAAGTAGAAAAGGTAAATGTATTCTGCCAAGTGTTTCTTAGTCTGTTTCCCACCACAGATTTTGTTTCTGTGGGCCAGAAATGCATGTAAGTCTTCTTGTCTTCAGAAAGTTATTCTTATGTTGTGTCTGGTTGGAAGCCCAGTTCTTCATATCTTTCTGTCATTCATTAATTTTTTCCTTATCAATAAGCTGGTGTACAAATATTAATTACTAGCAAGCCTCAAAATGTGGAATAAAACTACAAAATGAAGTTGCCAAGTATATAGATACAGTGCCTCATCAAGAAAAATTGCAATGTCTGTTGTATTGAGAATAAACTCTGGGGTTTCACCCTTACTAAAGAAAAATCAAATGGATTTATATTTTAAAAATCCTGTTATCAAAGACAGACCTTGAAGTGTAGAGAAGAACTGATATGACTAATGTCAGGGGCTGAGACAACTTACAAAGGCAGGTCATGCATAGTACTGACACTTTGGCAAGAACTTCCTAAGGTTCTGCTTTGAAAGGCTCCATGATGATACAAATTCCTTTCAAAAAATATTTGGTTTAATAAAAAAAAGGAAACAATTAGATTTTCTAAACAACCCCGCAAATGATGGAAATTTGACATTCATGAATCAACCGTCATCTTTTTTCCACTTTCTAGTGTTAAAATAAAACGGCAGCCTCTAACACTTCCTGTTTGTGTTCCTACATCCTTAGTGGGGGTGTTTTTATTTTGAATGTTTTGTTTTAGTTTGGGGGTGCGGGGGGAAACGGGACTATTTTTTTTAAACCATTATTGCCAACATCATGGAAATCAGTCAGCATACTCAGGCAGAAACTCCAACCTACACAACCTAACAAAAGAAAACACAAATCAAAACCAGTTTTGGGCATGCTTCATACTAAACCAAACCAGAACAGCTCCACAATTCTTAATGCAGTCTAAAACCAGGCACTTCCTTTTTGGCCAATAAAGTTTTACATCCTTTTTGCCAGTAGTGAACTTTGCTTTTTAATATCCCATACATTTCACTGGCACTTTGGCTAAAAGGGAAAGTTGCTGCAGCCTAACTATGTTATTTTGACTTCTGATATAATGCAAGCATGGACACACATTCCATTACCTTCCATCCTTCTCTTCACAGAGGTAATAATGCAGAGGTGAGAAATGAGGCTCTCTCCTTCCTTTCTGTACTTCACTGCTGTTTCCATTTGCTCTAAGAGACTGTGACCAACTGTTCCACTTTCTTTAGTTCGAGTTTGCTTTAACAGTGCTCTCAGATGTCTTCATTCTCCTACGTCAGCTGGTTTCCTTATGACTGTTCCACAGGGGAGACTGTATATTGTTATCCAAACTGCTTATCTGAAATTAGTCCAGCATTTCCTCTTGACTGCAACAGAGATGAGCTGCTATTTGATGATTTTTGCTGGGGAAAAATATGGTTCCCCTGGGAATTCAAGGATCATATACTGTATTACTGAAGTTCCAAGGATATGAAATAACACTCAGCATTATGTAATAAAAGGATCAAGTTAACAGAACACACACTGAAACATCACCATTGAAATGCATAGTGAAATCATCTTGCCCCCAGTTTTTAAGACCTCTAACGGGAGCCTCAGTCCTTCAAGTCTAAGCAGGTGCTTAATGCCACACTGAAATCTCACATCCTTACAGGTAATGTGGACCTAAAATTCTTGGTTACAACATGTCACTAAAAACACTTTTCAAAAATCAAAGATCAGATTATTCACTGGAACAAAGGAAGAAATTATCTATAACAACTGAGATCCAGTTCTTAATTTTAAAATTATTTCTATAGCTTAAACTAGTAAAAATAAAAAATATTTAAACCCACATATTCCTTAAATCTCAGATGCATTTTCAAAAAGGGATGTTCACACAGCAAAATGTTCACACTCAAAAACATGGTCAGTCATTGGAAGCGACTTTTGCCAGCACCAGTTCATGTAGTCCATTACATTTTTTTTCATCATAAAATTTTATTAAGTCCTGGTAATTTTATTGGTTTCTGGGTATCATGAATTTTAATTACTACTTCTTTTTCTTCTGCTGAGGTTGAATATTTTTAATCTATCCCTTTCATCTCCTTATACCAAATAAGGGAACCGACTTATTTTTTGTCATAGTGTATTTACCATAGAGATGCAATTATGCACATAAATTAAAGCAAATTAAAATGTATTTTAGGTTAGATGAGAAAAAAACAAAGCTGCAGAAACTGAAGCAGGCTAATCATAAACAAAACTAAAGCCTAATTATAAAGCTTACCATAAAAAGAGCCCCCCAAGTCCAAGAGTAAGAACAAAAATTTTAACAATGGAAAAAATAATTGTTGTCTTATTCACAGTCATTTAAACCTTTACACGTTTCATAACACCTGTACACCTCAAATACATATACTTGACCTTGGCTTGGTAATTGGTCATTCCTAAGTTCTATAATATAGGCTGGGAGGTCTCAAAATTCTGCTCCTGAAATGAGTAACTTTAGTAAAGAAGGAACTGTTTCAATCTACTAATGACTTTTTTTTAACTCCACTGTGATTTGCTTGGATTAAATATCCAAGATTAGCCTAAAAAAAAAAAACATTGTTCCAGGTATTACTACTATTACTCTTCCCTTCTGCTCATGTTGACAACTACATGACCAGTAATCATATAGGTACACATAATATACATTAAATCAATTGATTAATGTTTAGAGAGGCCATAAGGTACAAGGCATAAAGCATTGCTTGCAACAGTAATACCCTGTAAAGAACCTTCAGAACCAGCACCAGGTGAACTGAACTACTGCCAATAATGTTGAATAAATCTCCCCAAAATATTCAAAGTATAGAAAGGACCAAAGTCTATTCCAGCAACTGTGTCTAAGGAAGGCACCTCTCTGCAATTTCCTTCTCAACCATCCATATAATACAAAGCTGAGATACAGAAGTCCCTTCAATATTGATACATATTTTATGTTGCTGAATTGCTTGGACAACACTAGCAAAACTTCAAATTTTGTCCAAACCCAAAGGTTTGAACCTACAATGGAAATTAGAGGTTTATTTAAAATATCTATACTTAAGAAATGTTAAGTTTTGACAAATACTAAGGAGGTCCATTAAATTCTTAACTAGTAGTATACTTCTATTTCTTGCTTGAGCAACCAAAGGTAAAGAAATGAGGAGTGTGGGCGTGGAGAAGAGGACAGATATCCTGTCAGCTGCCTAGAACAATCTCTGCCCCCCTTGGAGTTCCTTTGTTTTGGCTTGTTTTGTTTAGAACTGCAAGAACTCTGCAAATGGGTGTTCCCAGCTTCTGGCAGCCATATGTGCTGCCTGCCATCTGTTTTCATTCCACAGCACTATGGAGACAAACACACTTTATTATATTCAGCGTTCTACATTTCCTGATGTTGCACATAATAAGGATTATATCTTAAATCCAACCCACTATACGTGAAAAATCTTCCAAGGACAACAGATGAATTAAGGAGACAGATTTCATACATGATCAGACAAGATAATTTTCACTACTTACTTCTCATTTCAAGTCACATAATTTACACTGAAGTTTGTTTGATTCCTGCATACCTGTGCTTTGTACCTCTTCACTCTTTCTACAGTGTCTGAAAGGGGCTTCTTTCATATATTTTAAGGATACATCTTCCCAGCAACTTCCTGGAGTGTAGGAAATTACTAAGCATTAAGTGTCAAAACAGGATATGAAGAAATCAACAGATGGATGACCAACTTTGGACAGACAACAGTACAACAAATACTCATTTGAATGGAGGAATTCTGTGCACAGGCTCCCACATAGTTCTGTTGGAAACAATGCACCCCAAAATTAGTTTGCAAGCATTAACTGGGTAATATAGTAGTTACGTAAACTTTAATGGAGAGGATTTCACCGTTACACCTCAGTGCAACCTTGGAAGGAACCCAGGGATGGTACAGTGGACAGCCAGCTGTTCTTTAAAATGTACCTGACTAAGCTGGATTCTAGAAAACATTGCTGATCTTACCTGTATTAAGCCATACATTTCTAGGCAACAGTATTCTTAATTTCTCCATTTAATCTCCACCTTCTCAAACTTCTAAAAAGTTGAGTAAGCACTGAATTCTATCTGCACATGCCCTGATCAACATCTACCACTCACCCAGTATTGTGCCACTGCCAACATAACTTAATAACCATACTTTTAGAGCAGACTGCAGCACAGATCTTTCCACCATGTAACACTGCAAATTCAGGATACTGTAAGTTAACATTAAACACTGCAGATGAGGAAGTACCTCTGGTTAAAAA
>VYXF01010446.1:945963-970936 GCA_013397295.1 Polioptila caerulea | reverse complement strand
AAAAAAAAAAAAAGATATATTAAGAGTTGGGCTGAAATGGAGATCAACAGAGGAAATTAGTGCCTTTAAAACAGCTGATGTATGAAGAGATTCAAAGTGTTCACTGTTTACAGAGTACTCCAAAAGGCAACTGAAGGAGTTCCATTTAAATTTTTCTTATTAGCTCTATTCATCCTGACTGTTTTACTTATTAATTCTTTCCTAAAATAAGCACTTCTATCCATTGCATGTGATCTTATAAATACAGAAGTACTTCTTGATTAATTAGACTGGCAAGGCATTTTTCCATCTTTTTAATTCATTCAAACTTTTTAAAAAAGAACTTCAATTACTTTACTGTTTTAAGTTATCTGGAGCTATTACTCTTCCCCCAGAGATTCTGACCAAAATTATGATAACATTACTTTATCTTACTACTTTTAAATTTATTTTACCTTCTGATTTCAAATTATCAGATGCAGTTAAGGAATTCTGCAATTTGTCAAGGTCCTCTAAGTAATACACTGCAGAAACAATTTCTGCCTTAAAGCAGTAACTTTTTCAGCTATTAAAATATTAAGTGGAAACATTTTTGTTGATTGGCAGCACCTGAGTTGTCTTCCTTTTCCTTTGTTCTACCAATGTAGCATCCATATTAGCCTAAAATACTTTTCTTTTTGGGTTCCCACTCAAAATCTCAGAAAGAGCATTTAATTGAAACCAGATACAGAAGCAGATTTAAGTGGAGACTGGCAAATTCACTTTGCATTGGTCAAGCATTGCTAACCACCCTTCCAGTGTGTACTCTTCCCTCCCAGTGTGTACAATACAGTACCCTGACACTGCGTTATTCTGTGTTATGGGGGGGAGACTCTTCTAATTCCCCTCATAAACTGTCCCTTTACATTCTGAGCTGCCATCATCTACTATTTTTTAAGATGCCTGTGCTCACTGTGCATATGCAGTTTTCTTATAAAAATCTGAACAGTTTTACCTTTGCTTAGATTTGTTGAAAGGTCAGCAAACATTTATTTCAACATAAATTATTTCCGACAAACACTTGAAATCAATACAGAGGTTGGAAAGGTCAAAAAAAGGGGAAAAAAAAAAACTTAAAAACACTGGTCTTGAGAACATCATCTTTAATTCTCACTTATTTTAAAATAAAACCATAGTTTGAACTCTGCATTTTAATTCTATAATAGAAAAACTCTTGCATAATCCAGGCATGGCTTTCCTCACATTCTGATAATGACTATCTAATTTGAACATTCACTCCATGCTTTTTTTCATAGCACTGAAACATCTGACATCTCCTGGATAGTATTTTTTTATTATATTGACTGAAAAGAAATTTAAACACTGGATTAATTGAACAGAAAAAAACCCAAAAACGTATATACTTTTATATCAATTCGGGAATAGTATTTAAAGCAAATCAAGATAATAGCTTAAAAGGATTTCAACCTACATGCCTACCTTTTAAAAGATTTATTAAGCAAATCCGAATTAATATAATTAAAAAGTATTTATAATGAATAACCTATTTTTTCATAGAAAAAAATATGATGTTCTTACTCAGTTTTAAGCCTCAATTTTGTATCACAGGCCATGACAATTTTAGGTAGGTAATGAACACTTCTTTTAAAATGAGGTTATTTTCCCAGCAACCATCATGCTTCCAAATAGTTCTAGCTATTGAAGAGAGGTTTAATACTTAGACATCTAACTAGGAAATTTTGAAGCAATCCTGAAATTAACTTAATTTCAGCACTTCTGGATACCACACAAAATCAAATTTTTTAAAAAATGTCTAAATCCTCTAATATTGTTTAAAATACGTTTAAATCATCACAAGCACCTGTTGTAATTGGAAAACAGAATTCAAATTGTTTTTCCAATTAGATTATAAAAACCCCAAAAAACCCAGCAAGCCAATCCCAAACTCCAAATTAAAATCAATTAAAATTGCTTTGTGCTTCTATGATCATGTTTTGCTTCCTAAAAATTGTTTCCTTTGCATTGTAAAGCTTAAGAAAAGGGTTCATCCCCTAAATTTTGGTGTTTGTTTTTATAGAAAAGAGGTTTTCATTGTGATGTTTACCTATTCAATACATGTGCAGTTTCAAGCTGGTTTAATGGAAGCAGCGAAACAGGAAATAAGCTGCCAGCAGGATGAAGAGGAATTGCCAACCAAATCTTCATGCTGTATCCACAGTATAATGTCTTCAAGGAATCCAAAGTACATTTCTGCAGTTCAGATTTTCAGAGGTCTCTGAGTTTTATAATTATCTCCAAGCAATTTTCCCCACATCCTGTTAAGCTCTCTCTAAACAGCTGGGTGTGTTGCCATGCAGCTTCACCATCCCCTCCATTTAGAACTGCTTCCAACATAACTTCCGTTGCTCCAGAAAAATCTGAATAGGAGCAAAGATTTTTATCTATTGGAGGAAAAGAAAAATAATTCAGTAAGCCACAGCTCCAGACAGTATGTAATAATAGAATGTACGTCAAAAAGGCTAAGCTGTAATGGATTTTTTAAGGATCTCAGTTGCAACTACTCAGATTCATTTGTCATCAGATATAGAAGCATCTATCCTTCCTAATAAAACACAAGTATCTTGTATTCACTCTGTGTTTTTGCTTGCCCTGCTCTGTTGCAGGTAGGGCTGTGTATATTAATAAAATTGAGTTTTGTACCAGTTTTAATTAAATGCACAGTATTTTCTCGACCTTGCTGAGAAACGCTGTTGGGAAAGAATATTCATATTTTCTTTTTAGTGTCTGCACAGTACTCTCTCTATATAAACTATTTATTTCCAGTTACACCTCTGCTACATGATAAAATTCATTAAATTCCACACTTACCTCCTATCAGAGCAATTTCTGCTGTAGGAGAGCAAAGTCTCCACTGTATTCTTCCACTCTGAAATGTTTGACTGCTTGTCCTAACTGAAATGTTATCTATTTTTAGACCCACTGACTTGCACTCAAACTTCCAGCTGATGGAAGCAGAGGATGACCCTTCTTTTCGGGCTAAATAAACCTACATGGAAAGAAGACACAACCAGCATGTCAAAAACTGAGATGACCAACACATATCAAATTAATCCTTGTAAAAAGGACATAAAAATTTAAAGACAACACACTTTCATACTTTGTCAAGCCCCTGAACCTTTAAAACTGTACAAAATACAATTTTATATTAAAAAACTCTTTCTTCATCCCCAAGTGTATTTCACAGTTAGGTAATTGTACATGTTCACAAGTCCCTCGCTAGGGAACACTAAACTATTTCAAAATCCATGGCAAAGTTCAATTAACAAAAACACCTAAGCTTATTATTTTTCCAAGAAGGAGAATTTGGGGGCTTTTTAAATGCACAGAACACTTCAGTAGTTCAGCATTGTTGATGAAAAGAACTGTACAATCAGTAGATTCTTCAGCTGTGGCTGCACACTGCTTTTCCTTGGACTTGATGTGTCTCAGTTAAAGGAAATCATACATGCCAGCCATTTATAAATCCCATATTAACATTATTTGAACTGTTAAAACTTTGCATAATTTAATTTAGTCCCAGTGCTGTTCTGAACTTCACCTGGTTGAACAGTCATGCTCACATATGAACATTCATTAAAGTTACTATGAATCCTTTCAAGAATTTAGTCACAATGCCTGACAGTTCTTTCAAGTCCAACATCTATTATCAGCAAATCTAAATAACAGACACTATAGATTAAAGAGTCCAAACTACCTCGATTGTTTTGGAACCCTAAATTAATAAAAATTCTGTCATGTCCAAGCTTCTGATTAATATCATAGTGAGTGGATTTTGTCAGCCCTCTATTTTTTAATCTTGAAAGAACAACCTAGAATAAAATGATAATAAAACACAGTAGTTTGTTTTACTTAAGATCCCACCCTAATACAGAAATGTAATTGACAGACTACTAAACAGAATTTTAATGTTACTATTTTCATGTTGAAGAAAGCTCAAAACGCCCAAAGGTGTGAGATCTTACACTGAAGATCACCTATGAAAATGTCATGATTTAAGCTGTTTTCATGTGAATGCAATCCTAGTGTTCATAAAGGTGCTGACCTCCACACATTTTTCAAGTATCTCAGCTGGTTCTAGCAAGAGTTTTCCCTTGATCAGATCCTACTAAACTGCTGTATTTGAGTAAGGAAGCCAAAACACCCCATTAAATACTACTTGGTTGAAATGCACTAAACATAATTTTGAACGTTTCATCTTTCATTATAATATCCAAGCATATTTAATCAGAAGAAAAGAATTTAAAGTTTTCTTTTGGGTATTTTTGACTTCCCTCTAACTTTCAAACTTGGTTGTTTTGTTTCTAGTATAATTTGAGAAATGTCTGAATTCAGAGGAAAAAAACCTAACCAACCCTTTCAAATCCTCTTCTACTGCAGCAATTCTTTTGGAAACAAGCCTTTTACAAATTCATGGATTTCAGATCTACAGGTTCTTACACTATTATCACTGACAGTGGTCTGCCTGTTTGAGTCCTGGATACCAGGTTATCTCTGGTAACCTGACTAAATTTGTGGTCTGTACCTGTTTGCGTTGTGTACCACAAAACCAAGTGTATTTTTCTGTTACTCCTGGTATTTTCTGTGGCTTTTAGATTTAAATGCCTTTCCATTCATCACATAATAAACGTTAACCAAGTATTTCTGCAAAGGTTCCTTTGGCTTTTAAGTCCTTGGACAGCTGCTGAATCAAACACCAAAGCTGCATCTTGTACAAGAAGAACAGGCAAACCTCAAACAATCTTTCCTTCTGCTGTTATCTCCCATTATACAAACAACACCTAATGGCAAGTAATTTTAAATTCTTAAGATTCTTACACACCTTCTGCAGGATGAAATTCCTGAAGAACTAACATGCCTCACCCACAAGCCTGAGAGAGACCTGGAGCTGTAGCTCCTAATTTCTCAATGCCATCACCTCATCCTTTTGAGATGTTACTGAACACAAGGGTCAAGTCTTTTTGCTTGGTCTTATAGATCAGTCCCACTCTTTCTCATCTGATTAGTAGAGCTGAGAAAAATTGCAGTTTAGTTTCAGAGCAGGGACAGCATGTTTCTTGCAAAAGTGAGGACAACTGATCATTGTAGAATTGGAAACATAATGTAGTATCAGTTTTTTAGCAGATCCTGGGGAAGCAGAGAACATCTGCCCCTTACTCTGAGTTCTTGTTACTTCTCTTTTACTATTAAGTCTACCCTGTTGTGACATCTTTCACACTATTCTCCCATTTCCTTCCTTATTCCTTCTCTTTAGTGCAGCATAGCCTCTTCAAGTTATTCCCCCACTGCATTTTGCAAGCTGGTTATCTAAGACCCTGGAGAGACAGTCTCAAAAGGCAGACACATACTTAGCTCCATTTTCAGCAATGGGAAGCTGGAAGAACATTTGGTCAGAGATCCTTCAGACTAGTAAAATGGTAGAGGAAAAAAGCAGAACATGCTTTAGTCCCTGACAAGAACGTTCAGTTCCACAGCTCGTTGCTGTTGTGGAAAAAGCTGTTTGCTAGTCCATGACCCCTTCCAATTTCACAGGTAGCAGTTCTCTTAGATTTACAGCCTATGACTCTGCTCAGTCCTGACACTTGGGAACGATTCTGGGCAGGGTATCCAATATTCTGGATAACTGACAGGTTCTTGCCTTCTTGCAGATGGAATTGTGTCATTTAGGATGACAATTTCTTCCTTTGGCTGTATATCAAAGACATATGATATGCAATAAAACAACAAATACCTTCTTTTATTTTGAGAGAAATACTGCTTTTCAATAAAACAGCATTGTTCCAAAAGCCTAAGAAGGAAGTAATTTTTAAAAATTTGGCATTCTGGCAAGGATTTTACCTCCCTGCAGAGAATTCAATCATCCTTTCTGAAAGACAAGTTAAATTTATTTCTAATTTCTTGTACCATCTGGCAATCTTACTGAATCTTAACAATACCATTTACTAACATCAGCTAAATTCTGTGGGCACCAAGAGAGGTTTTGAATCCAAACACTGGCAAGAGTTTTCTGTTTTACTGGAGTTATCATAGTTTTACTGTACATTATAGGCTTTTAATAATTGCTATTCTTACCATTTTCCAATCTGTTTCAACCTTTCTCCAAACAGATTCTGCCTTCCAAACACCTGCTTCCCAGCCACTTATTTTTTCATTGTTATTGGAAATCCGTGTATAACTATCGTCTATTACATTGTAGACAAGATGGAACAGTTTAGATGTCTTCTCCTTTTCAGAGGGAATAAATACTACTTCTTTTCTTTTCTGAAAAAGCCAAAAAATACAAGCACCTTCATTCCCCCATGCCTAAATTCCCCCAAGACTATATTACTTTTAAACAGTATGTCATGGTTTTGCAATTCACTTTTGCTGCCAAGTGAAAAAAAAAGTCCTTTTAAAGAGAGGTCATGCACAAAACCATTCTGCAGAAGAAAAGTTTTAAACCAGTTTCCTATAGCACACCTGCAACGTTTCCAGAGGGAAGGAGTAACCTTATTTTTTAAATTTTCATACAGATTAATAGATCTTCATATAAATTTTCACAGAATTATTTTTTTAACAAACAAACATTCAATAATATCACTTAAGTAAGAAATTAGAGTTTCAGAACAGAAAATTTTTATGTTGAGTACATTGTTTGTACAATGAATAAGTAAATGGTTATCCTGAATAGCAAACCTGTGACTACCATATACAAGTGCTTGTGTATGTCAGTTTAGAAATCAACTTCAAAAAACATAAACTAAAAACTTTGTAACTTAACAGTATTACCTTTTTTTAAAAAAAGGTCACTGATTTTATGAGTTTCAGAAATTAACTCTTCCAAACACCAGAGAACTGCAATAAACTATTAGGTTCTCAAACTCAGATAATCCTTAGAAACTCATTGATTTCACTTTAATGTTTCTATTAAGGAGAATTAGACATTCCACATGATGGGATTGCTACAAAATTGAGGTCACACCTTTGCATCCTGACTCAAGTTGAATATTATTACGGTTCTGGGAAACTGTATCTTAGCATAAAAATAAATAAAAATCAACCCTTGCTTTTGGAAAGAGTAAAAAAATATTGATGTGAAAATCAATCAAGCTTATTATTTAAGAGATTGCTTAATTTACACAACTGTAATTGCTCTCATACTGATTTATTAACAAAAATAGTTGTTCAAGACCTGCTATTGGTTAAAACCTACAAATAACTAATAATATAAATTAAAAAAATATTTACAGTTTTCCCAATTTTTTTCACCTAACTTAAACTTTCTAGTTCTGTCAAACTAACTAATTTAAATGAAAAAGTATTTGTAACCTTTAAGTACAAAACACACTTTATATCAAGGAATCCCAAACATTATTAGAATCAATGGACCACTATCAATTCTCAAAAATTACTTGTGGACCTCTACTGAATTCAGATCAAACTTTCACCTACTGTTTTCACAAGATTCGTTTGTTTGAGCTGAATCTGGCTACCTACTATGAAGTGTCATATATTTTTCTACAGACCATAATCACAAAGCCTTAGTTAGCTTCCTCTAAGATGGTCATCAGTGCAAAAGTTAAATACCTCTGGACCAATTTCACCTCTGGCTACTCGCCAAGCCATTGAGCCTGATGTCCTTCCACCATATTCTCCAGGTTTAGGTGTTTTAGGAGAAATAAACTCAACAAGCTCCACAATAGTCCTTTCCAGGAGCTCTCTTTTTCTGCTTTCTGACAAAGACTTTTGTCTCTGAAAAAAGACATTTAGGAAAAAAGAAAACATTCAGAAAAAATAAATTTTGTAATTCTGCTCTAAAGCGACACCAACAGGGAAAAATAGAACTGAAAAAACAGATTAACATTTAAAAGTCTAGACCAATTATTTCAAACACTAATCTTATACCACAGACACAAATACAAGCCAGTCATAAGTGCACAGTTATTGACAGCAGTGCTTTCTCTAGGAACTTGCACGCACTATGTGTAATTCTTTTAAAATAATGATCGTGCTTTGTTTTTAATACATTTACTTGGACAATAAAACACTTCCATAACAGTTTTAATAGCTATTCATATGTATGCTGTACTATAGCTGTTCTCAATATTATTTGGAGGAAAGAGAAGGCAAGAAGCATTTGTGGACAAATCTTTCTTCTCTAAGGTGGTGTAACTTGGTTGGCAACAGTTTTGGTTTTGTGATTAAGCCCAAACAAAAGTCTTTGAAGGAGTTATTTCACTGATTCTATCATAAACAAACAATGACATCTCTATTTTTCAGATGTCATAAAACTAAGAAAATCCTAGTTCCAGAAAAATTAGTGAAAAATAAAGGAAATTACATGTCTTCTTTGCTTACATGAATAAAACTATGAGCAATTTTTTGGTAAATAACTTTTAAAAATTTTATTGAGATGTCAGTATTTTGTCTACACGATTTTCATGTCACATATACAAATCTGGAAATGTGAAGCCTTTTGTTTTTTTAACTGTGGATAAACACACATGGGGCTGAAAAAATTAAGTTCAACACTGAGTAAGTAAATGTAGATGAGTAAACACATCATGTTCTTTTCTGCTTTGGTGATCACCCAAGGCATGCACACTGGGACCTGAAAATTGAGGCTGATAAGCACTTCAATTATCTCAAAAGCAGTTCTGACCCCAGCAAATTTTGCTAGTAGAGATCACAAAAGAAACACTTGAAGACTTTTTTTGTTCCAGAAAACAATGTGTAACTGTATAAAGGAAAGTACATACAGAGAAATGATGAGAAACAGCTCCAGCTGAACAAATTCCAGATGCCAAATACCAGTTCTAACAGCAAGGGAGGGAAACACACCTCTTCTCGTGTTGATGGATGACAACCAGTGGTTGCAGCAGTTTCCCATGAAACATCAGGCCTTCCTGAGTCTAACAGTCACCCTGACACTTAGGATATCCTTATACAGCACTATAGATCTTGCTCCAGCTCAGAGGAAATTTGATATGGTTTATCCTAAATTAACACCATCAATCCACAATTTCCTTTAAGCACTTTGATGTAGGAGAAATCCAGTGTCAGTGGTCATCACCACTGAAATCACTGATGCCATGCTGAGAACTGGATGCCTTTTTTGTGTAGTTTTTGTAGCAAAACAACAGCTGAAAAAACCTGTTATAGAGCAGTGTTTCCACTTGAAAAGGCTTCAGAAAACAGACCTATTTATATACAACCCAAAAAATCAGTAAGTTCCCCAAACATAAGAGCACAAGTATGCTGATTCTTGTCATCTCCTGCCACCCAGCAGACTCTTGCATAGAAATGCAGCAGGCTTGACATGCCAAACACTCAGACTCTGCAGACATCAACACAACCTGTGCTGGGAAAACCTGTAACTACATTTCCTACCAATGAATTGTCATGAGAAACTGATAGCAAAAACTTCAGCTGCCATGGCTCAAACTTCCTGCTTTTGATTTTTTTTGTTGGGTTGTTTGGTTTTCAGTTTTATTTGTTGTTGTTTTTTTGTTTGTTTGAAGGTATTACCCTCTACATACATGCTCAGGTCACACCTTGCTTGGGCAGACAAAGGTGTTAAAAAGGAAGAGGGATGGTGAACTGCACCTTTAAAATCAGTTCTGTGTCATGTGCAAGCTGTGCTGTTGATACATCAATGAGCACGAAATGTTTGCAATTCAACCCAAATTACTAGTTTTCCTTGTAAGAGTTGACCTGGCTATAACTATAACCATTCACAATCACTACCAAAAAATTGGAGCCTGGAGCAAATAAAAAAATAATTTGCTTCTCTGTTCTACCATCCAAATTCCAATGAAAGCAGTGAAAGTTCAGGGTCTTCCTCCACTTTCTATTGGAACAACATACAATGGACTGGAATAGGGCAGCAGGTGAAGAAAATTTGTAGACAGAGTGTGCTATAACTACAGAATACTATCAGATGGTGGGTAATCCAGAGGCTATACACCTATTTAGGAATGCCTGTCCCAGATAAAACACAAAAAGTATTTTTGAGAAGTAAAGTAAGTACTGAAGAGATTAAATTATTCTTGTCTGCTATGCATTTAACAGCAAGTCACCCAACATCTGTTCAACTGTTGTGTGGCCTCTGCTTGGCAATGGAACAGACAGATATCCAGAGAAATACCGGCCACAGCCTTTGCTCTTTATACAGGAAAGACAAAACATGATCCCTCAGACTCCATTTTCATTAACACTGAAGTACAGGTGATAATGAATATTGCATATCATGCTTCTCCTTAGTTGTAACTTAGAAAAATTGAGCTTTAAAGACACAGCATTGGAGCTCTACATCAAACAGTACAAAGGCTATCATTCCTCCTACTGTGGAGCCAGTCTCCAGGAGATGATGGGAAAAGGACAAGTTAGAGGAGGCCTCTACAACAACTATCATCTGAATAGGCTGCAATGAAGGAGGTCATGCTAGCTGGAGGCTTGTGACTGAATGGAGTAATGAAAACTTGCTTTAAGACATCTTGAAAAGTTCCAGGGATGAGTTACCTTTGCCCTTTGTGACTGCAGAATGCAACATGGAGGATCTTGGGCAAAAACTTATTTAAAGTCCCCTTTTTCCCCACCACATTGTCACCTTAGAATGAACTTTAGGAAAGGCCTTTTAGCTAGGACAAACATAGGAAAGATACCTAGTCCTTTTAGCAACTGGATGGCAAACTGCCTCTAAGACTCTGAACTCTAATTCCTATTGTAAGTGACATATGAAGAAAGAAGAGTAGATACTTACAGGGATTAAATTTATTAACTTAATAAATTAAATGAATCAAACATTCTGAACAGTTACTGGACAAAAAAGTGTATATAGCAGGAGTCTGAGTAGCACTCACTTTGTAGAGAGAGTAAGCTGCTCCTCAGAATAAGATACAATTAAAAAGACTGACAAAGGTGTTCTTATAAAATTCACAAGATAGTTTTAATAATACTGGAAAGTAGGAGGGAAAGCAACAACAGAGATGAAAGAGCTGGGATTTTACGCATGTAGGGGAAGGAAGATAGGAAAAACACAAAGATGGTACTGGAAACGTATAAATTTCTTCCCTCTACTATTTTTAAGTTTTCATATAAAGTATGACCAGAATGCCTGTTCTTCATCTGAAAAGTGTTAATGTCAGCTTGAGAGCTGCAGAGTCCTGTAAAGAAGGTGGAAAGGAGTAAGAAACAGACCAACGTGAAACACCATCTGTTAGAGATGGCAATGACATCTTTTACAGAAGTTTCCTAAACCTCTGTAAGTGAAACAGAGCACGATCCTACAGTGACATCACTGAGGTGAAAAGGATGTCACAGTTTCCTGATTCCATCAATATTGTCAGGGAAATTTATCAACTTACTAGTGCCCCATTTCCAAATTTCTTTCTGTATGCACAACTGTGGTGGAGAAGAATGTGGTGATTGGTTTCTACTGCCAGTAGATCAGAAGAAAGGATACCTCAGATTAGTTTTGAAACCAGCAGGGGTTCAGGGGTTGTAGGAGACACCACTAAATTCCTGCAACCCAGCACAAAGAGCATGCATTCCTCAAGTTGAATTTATGATCCTTTACCTCCCTTTGCTCTGCTGCTCTGGTTACTCTTCTCAGTGCTCTTAATTTTTCATTACTGTTAAAATGATTTCAAGCCCTGGTCTCAAAATATTAGTCCAGCTCAAATCTTCACGGTCTTAATGTATGGCTGTAAATCTCAAGCCAGCAGGCCTCAAAAAAAGCATAATCTGTTTAGTAAGTCATCAGTTGTATACTACCACTGGAACTAAAGTTTCCAGGAATTGGAATTAACCCTGTAAGGGAGGGAGGACAAAACGGAAACCTCTAGGTGGTTCAAGATTTTATGGTATTATAGTATACTGAATCAAGTTCATGGAGTCCCACACAGGGAATGGAAAAAGCTTAGCAGAGAGGTTCTGCAACCATGACATGCAGGTGCAAGTGGCTCCATGTATTTTAGGGATGTTAAGCATGAACAGTGTAAATACACATGGATCTGAGTCAAAGCTCTGCTGATGGCATCAACACCTTTTGAAAGTCTTGATAACAGCCCGTGAATCATACCTCTGACTTCCTATAGCTTGTAAAAAGCCACTGAAAGCAAATTAAACCTGCATTTCTTGTAACTGTAAATGCTACTGGTTTTAAGTTATAGCAGCACAGATGTGGAAAACGTTCAGTCACCCTGAAGGAGTCCACACAGTTACTAAGGAGTTGCAGTTAACTCCCAGCAAGTACAAGTCTGCTCCGAAGTCCCTATGAAAAATAATACATACACACACATCTGTGTATGTAAGAGATAATATGATAATCCTCTTACAAACCATTATTTATTTTATTTCCCATAATGCAACTGATTCCTACGTATTCAGGATAAAATGAGTAATTAACAGCATTTTTTATACCCATAGTGCATGGATATTCCTATGAGGTTACCAAATGCATTCTTTTGTTTGAGGACTTCACATTCTGCAGACACTTGTTTCCCTCTCAGAAACCCACTGAAGAGAAGCCACCTACCGTTCTATTTAGCGCATTAATTGTCTCTCGCAGCGTAGCTTCGCTGAGTGCTGTCCTTCTAGAGAGTACTTCTTCATGTTTACAGCTGTATCTCCAGGTGACATCCACAACCTCAAGTACAAGTGGAAGAAAATAAAGCAACCAAAAATTTCCACATATCTTGCTTCATTTGAGGAGGCTAGTTAATGAAAGTATGATTTTCTACAATAATTCTGAAAATCACACCAAGGTGGGATACGTTGCACACTTGCTTTAGGGTAAGTATTTTTATTATCAGCATCATTATCCCTACCTCATCTTTGGAGAATGCAATTATGTAGGAGAGTTTCTTTCCCCAGCCAGTTTCATAGAGAAGAGGCTTATCACAGACATTTTCACAAGGATCACAGTGAAGCCATCTTTTCTGAGATGAAGAATATACTTCAGTCCACACATGATCTATGTAACGAAGGCCAAGAAAAAACAATGACTTATAAAGAGCCTCTATTCTAATCTTGCAGAATATTGTAATTTTTTCCAACTCATTAAATGAAGGAACAGGTCAGAAACATTACCAAAGCTTCCTCTTNAACTCATTAAATGAAGGAACAGGTGAAAGAACACCTTTTCTGTTCATCTGCATTTAGAAACATTACCAAAGCCTCCTCTTAGGATCACAGTCTCTTACATTCAAATAAAGATTTTATCATTCTGAATTCAGTCATCTGACCTCACTTGCAGTACTGCATTTCACCTAATCAGGCAAGACTGGAATCAAACTTATATTGTCTTTGTTAGCTGACTGCATAACTGCACGTGCTGCATGATGGCTAATATGATCTGAGAGACATAAAACACAATCTCCTTTTGCACAGGTTTGTATTAACATTACAATTCTCCAGAATACTGATACCTGTATAGTCCCAGATGTATCTTGCTTCAAACCCTACAGCTCTGCAGCACAGTGTAAAACAGTTGGCCCACTCGCCACAGCGCCCACGTCTGGTTTCCAGAAGTTTTTCAGGGTTGTTGTACCTACAGGAGAAAAAACACAAAACAAGAACAACTGAAAATACATTTCACCTTTCAAAAATCTTTATGTCGTGTTTGTTCTGATGATCTGAACAGACTTCAGTGTCGATCAGTCCACAGAAGATAATGGAAATAATTGCTGCACTGCACAAAGTACATCTAAGCAGAATGCTACCCCAACTCACATGACTCCATCCTATGTTCATAGCAGCACTGAAATTAATCTAGTTAAGTTTTCAAAATTGATTTAGACATCTTAAAATATGACTTTTGTATGCTGGTCCTTTAAACAGTTAGCAAAATGTCTAGATGTCACAAAAGTATAAATAAATTGCTCTTCTGCTATAGACTCAGCAAAAGATGTACATTACATTGTGATTTCCTATGAAGTGAAGTTTTCCCTTCAATAACAAAACATTACCTACATCTGGTTGCCAATATTAACGTATTTTATTTAGAAGCTGTAATTCATCAAATTAACATTTAAAAACCCTCAAATAAGCTAGATAAGCATTCAGAACAAGTCAATGCAAGAGAAAGCACATTTTATTTTTAAAAATCTCTGATCTTGTAGAGAAATTGCTGGTTCATCAAAAATTCTATCATGTTACTTAAAATAGCTTATCTACTCTCTGAACTAACAACTTCTCACCCGTTCACAAAATGAACAAATGCAAAGCTGTTTCTTGAAAGAAAAAAGACAGCAAGTCTCTCTATGCTCACCTAGGGAATCTATTACAGAGCTGACACTGGTTGCAGTAATGGTTTTCCACTCGACTGGCATCCCATCTTAGATCATCATCAGTAGGCAACAGGTAGTCACTTTTAGGCTCTGTCTGCCCACCACACCTGCTGCAAGGAAGACTATTTACCCAATGAAAAAAGGAAGTCTTAAACCAGTCCAAAAGCTCCAACAGTAAGAAATCTTCTTCATTCACATGTGCACCTGTAAAATATATACAACACACAGTTAGTTCAAATGGAAAAGTAATTTATTTGAACTTGAAAGTGCCTATGCAAATCATCATCTCTGGGCCTTTATATATTTTTATGCACTTTTAAATATAAAAACCATAATAAAAAGCTTCATATATTACTGTATTAAAAAGCATCATATATTACTTAAACACATACAAAAAAAAGAAAATCTAAATTATCAAGACTGAGTAAGCTCAAACTTAAGAACAAAAAACTACAGTCCTAAATACTACAGCTAGAAAGAGAATAAGAAAAAGCTAAGAAAAACAAGTCAAATTTACATTTCAGCCTGGTGAAGTTCCTGATGCCCTTCATACTCTTCTAGGACTTTGGAACAGAGAGTTAATTATTTGCTCCAAAATATTTTCCTATTCTTAGCTGTTAAATTAACAATTGCTTTGATTTCAAAATCCCAAAGAAACAGACACTGTCAGCAATCTAAACAACCAGGTGTACAGGCTTTCTATAAACAGACTTTCTATAAACACAGCTTAATTATTGTAGAAAATATGGATATACCATGCAAACACGTTGAGTTTGTTCTAATTTCAGCAAATAAACACCTTTCTTAGCTACCCAAGGTAGACACAGGATGTCTTTTGTTTTCTACTCTAGCTGGTTTCACCACACCAGACTCTTCTGGCCCATTTTCCAGCTTACAACAGGTGTTAGAACCTACTCACATACTCACTGTTCTGACACCTAGAAATAGCCTCGTTTTACCTAAAAAACAAATCTAAAAATCCAGTTTTTCAAGAGAGATCCATTCCTTCAAACTCCTTAGAATCTTGAAATGCACATCCTGTTATAAAGCCCAGAGAGATACTCTTCCTTCTCAGATAAATAAATATTCAAATAATTCTTCCTAATAACTTTATCATCTAGGCCACACTGCAATCATAGGTATTACTGCCTGGTTATTTTTATGCACTACAGCTTTATGTTAGTCACAGTGCAGACAGGTTTGATTAATGAATATTAACATACAAAATAAATTTGTAAAAATGCTGCTTAAAGGAAATTGAAGGCAGTTACACTAAAAAATTATCCATTAGCTCCTTTTTCAGGATGATGAAAAAAAGCCCCTAAGATGAGTGTTTAAGCTCATTCCACATCTTGCTCTGAAGCTGAAGCCATCTTGGCTGCAAAAGACTCTGTAGGAGCACTAACACTATTAAACACACACTGCCAAGATCATGAAGTGCATGGGAAGATATCAACTGTTAATCAAAGCAAGAACTCCTGACTTTTAATTACAGTAAAATTTCCATTTTTATTCATGTATGTGAAAAACCTTTGAGCTAGAACACTCAGAGAAAAGCTTACTGCTTACAAAATGGATATGCTTATATAGCCACACTTTTTGCTAAAAGCTGAATGAAATGATTTCAAGCACAGGCCATACTCTCCTTTCCTGGATAACAACATTCAAAGTGGAACCCATCTGTGAAAATATCTGTGACTGCTATAAACAGTATTCCCTTGATTTGCAAAATAAATCCTTCATTAAAATATCACCTGGAAAAATAACAAATGTGATTTATTTGAACAGAAAACAGTTGGCTGTGATACACAGGTATTTTTGACTGTTCAGTCCATCTTTCTAATTAAATGCAGCAAAGGGGAATAATAAATTCAAAGCTATACTTCTCATCAAATGACTGTTATCTTCCTGGTATAGCCTTTATGAGCTTATTATGTGTTGCAAGACCTATCCTAAAAACAAGTGTCCCCCAGCACTAAGTATTTATTCCCACAGGTGGCAGTCTTAATGCAGCAGGACAGAAACCAAAGAAGCTGAAAGCCAATTACCCAAACATCTCATATAGAGTCCATTCCAAACCAAATGTTTCTATAAAGCTCTTGAAAACTGCTTTCAAGCTGTCACAATCCGAAACAGTGGAATTCCATCCCTCCCCCTTTATTTGTATCTAAATTAAGGTCTGGAAGCCATTTTGACTACATCAGCCCGACGGTTTGGGAAGAAGCACCGGAACACTATCCTCTCCCTTCCTTCCCCTTTTTAAACAATGTGCACAACAGTATTAGAACAGAGTCTAAAAGGCAAGCTTGTTCTTTGTTTTTTTCTTTCAGAAAGAAATTTAATAGTTGTAATTTATTACAGCTAGGTCTTTTTACCCATTGTAGTGTCCCAAGCTGCTGAATGAGAATGCTTTGTACTTGTTCATGTGGTTTCTTACTTCCCAATACTGTTTTATAAGAGAAGAAAAACAACTAAGAAAATCCATTGTCACGACTTTTCTTAACGCCGAAGGCATTACATACTACTGTGTGGCCGTATGAGACACCACAAAGTAATTTATTAAAAAAACACATGAAGAGATGATTTTCGGTTCGCAAACCAACAGCACTTCTATAAAGTTAGCAGAATTGCTTGAAACAGTCTTCTGTCAAAGATTCACAATGAAAAGGATTTTCTTTGTTGTTTAAATATGGTCTTAGAATTGTATCTTTTAAAAATATTTATCCTATAGAAATAACATTTCACTATACCACTGAAACAAATCTAAACCCATCACCTAAAAACAGAAATATGTCATAGAAATATGTCATTTTGACTGACAAAAACTTCACACATTCAAAACAAATTCACATTTATGAAGAAAATATAAATTTTAGACACTGATGCCACAAGTATTTATGCTCACATTTCACATCTAACTCCACGAGGAATAGGAAATAACCCTATTCATTTCATTTAAACATTAGCAAGGGAAGTGATCATTTGTTTGTATCAGGTTGCATCTAGGAAAGATTTAATCCAAAATCTCAATAATATCACTTTAAAAAAGAGAAGCAGTAGCTAAAAATTTTATTCTGTATTTAGAACTGCAGTACAGGAAAATTGCACTCTGAGAATTTCATAACAATGACTACTTAAACAATAAGCTCCCCTCCTCTTGCAGCCATTTCACTCGAGATTCAAGGAATGCAACCTTTGTTTCCCCAGCACTTTTTACTACTAATTCAGAAATTAAGAATCCAAAATTTCTATATAAAAGCAGTAAAAGATGGACAACAAAAGTGAAATAAAAATAAGAGAAGAGAGTAGTAAATTAGGAAGAAGTCAATTCCAGTTCAGAAACGGCATTTGGAACCTGCGGACATACGACCAAACACACACCAACAATGTATGAAATGTTTGAAAGAACATTTCTACTTTCATATACACCTTAACTTGGTAGCATTACCTTTATCCAGTCTTGTAGCTTGTGCTAGCTTTTTCTGAGCCTTGCTTTTCAACTCCTGGAGGGGAATTGCAGCTAGTGCTTTCTGCTGAATAGAAGGATTCTCATACATCAATACAAGATGCTCAAATTTTGTTTGAAGTGTTTTCAAGATATTTGCAGCCTGCAAAAGGATTTTCAGTCACAAGATGGTTTATGAACTTTCACCTTCAGGCAGAATAACTAAGCTCTCCTATTTTAGTTTAAGTCAGTCATAATTCTATGTTCATATTTACATTATATATTTATTTATAGGTAAAATGTTTATTTGCAAAGATATCAACAAAAACTGAAGACACCAGTACCCAAACTGTGAAGTCAGTCTTGACATCTCTGAGCATTCTGAATTGTGATTTGAGTGAAAAGTGAGAGAAAACTGTTTTTAAAGACATCTCTAATGGGAAAACAAAAACCACTACACTTCTCTTCCCCACCTAATCCCCTCCCCATTTCTTTTGGATGTCTTTTACCCAAAATCCATGAAAAGACATGTAACCACTTTTATTTTCTGGACACTGCTACACTGGTTTGTAGAACTATATCATTGATGAATTCTGCTTATTATTTCTTATCCATGAATGTTGCTAGTCTGTTTCTACTTCCTTCTTTTACAGACCAACTCTGAGAGGTTTGTATGGACAGCCCAGTCCATTTCAGTAATAAGTGGATATAAGAACTAGGTTTCTTCAGTCAGTTATCCTAAGTGTCACCTAGTGGCATGTTGCACCCAATAAGGTACCCATATAGGTACTAAAACCAACAACTGAAGTTAACGATAATGAAGTTGGCAGCTGAGCAAACTATTTTTTCCCATTTAAAAGGGAACAAGGCAGAAGGTGAAATGGGATTTTGAGGGTAGGAGGCTGCCATATTTTTTGGGGAAGCCTGTGGCACTGCTAAATTATCTTTCCTCTACTGCTACACCATGTTTCAGCCTTTAGCCTTGTTAACTACCATCTCAATTTATTAAAAATGCAGTGCTTTCCTGAGAGGCTGGCAACAAATTCAGTATTATACACCCAGGTGTGAGAACTCTTCAGAAGATAACTTCTTTTAAAGGAGCACCTATACTACAAGTGATTGTTTTGATGCTATTACAGTACTGCAGGATCAGTCCTTAATTTTCACAACTGCTAAAACAGAACAGAACTGGTTTTGCTCTTCCTGGAGCTCATCAGCTGTAGGTAACTAGTTAAATATCATAAACTCCATTTTGTCCAGATTCACTTTAATGCAAGTTGAAAGAAAGAAATAAGGGACATTAGAGATTGCCAAAGGCCTAAAGACCTTCATGGTCCATCAGCTTCCTGAAAGGGTATGCAGAGATATTGCTCAGCACAGCAGGAAGTCTCCCAAATTCTTTGACAACTCAGGTTTCTGAGGCAAAACCATCAGAAGTTACAGTAGTGTCACAGTAGTGCTTAATCTGCTTCATGAAAGCCACTACATGAAGTGTTATGCAAACATTTAATCTAAGAAGCGAGGTGAACCTCACTGCAGTTTAAGCTTGGATACACCTTTCCTCTTGTAATCACTATGCCATTCAGGAAGGGATCAGAATCCACCCACCAGAATTAACAACTAGCCACAGCTCTCCTTTACCTAAGTCTGAAGAATATTTTATGACAAGAAATGCAGAAGCAAACAACAAGGCAAACAAATGGTGGGCTAGGTCCCTAGAACTGTGTACTTAGGAATTTTTCTCTGTTCTTTCAAGTAAGCTGCTTTTCCCTGCACTTACCAGGCCTCCATGAATGACAGATAAAATACACAGGCTAGAAAATGATGTTTGCACTACAGAAACAACCCTAAATCTCTCTGACATATGCACTGTCAGCAGTGCATATAACAATAATACAACTATAACTCTACAGCGTACTCACTGGAAAACAAAGCCCTCCAGTGCAGTGCAGGCAAAATGACCAATTCACTACCAGACTTCCCTCCAATCAATTTAGACTGTAAAGACCAAATTCAATGGTCAAGAGACCTATCAACAGAGTTCACTGTAGAGATGGGCTAAATGCAACATTCTAACACAGCAGCAACACTGCATTATTAATGTCCTTAAATAGCAGTAAGCTTGGTCCCACCACCCAGGCATGGAAAATTAACAGTTTCAGAGAAATGGATCCACAGCTCTGATGGCTAGTGTATGTAGGGGCAGAATAACTAGAAATTGGAAGGATTAACCTCAGAATATATAGTGTCAACATTGTCATTGTTGCAGGATCAACTTCTAAAGCTTCCAGTACTAAGCAGTACAGCAGCAGCAAATCACTCTAGAGGTTTCGTAATAGCTTCCAACCACCATTGCAGAAGTGGCTGAAACAGTAAAAATCTAGAAGCAGGCCAAAAAAACAACCCAGAAACCCCCGAAACAAAGTAAAACAAATCCAGTCAGTATATTTTAGAGGCAACTACTGCCAGGCTGATATAATTAGATTACATCTCAGTGCAACATGCCTACAACAGTACCTTTCCCAAAGGATCTTTTGGGTGAGGATTGGTCATTTAGCACTCTCTATCCCCAAAAGCCATCACTTCAAACAGTGCTTTGCCATTTCTCATTCACTGACTTGGGTAGGCATTGGGAAGAAACAGTACGTCATAGTTCACACCCAATAATACACTGAACATATAATATAAAACATGCCAATTGTGTTTAAGGATGCATGGGAAGTGAGCTTTTGGAAGGATTCATCTTACACCAACTTTGAGACCAAAGTGACAAAGGTTCTAGGAGGAAAAGCTCTTCAGAAAGTTAAACCAAAGCATCCTTAAAAGCGTTTATCAAAAGGTGTAACTTAATTTTTCAAAGCTGCATGAGGTGCTGAGTCCCATCAGGCCAGTTAACATCAGATGAAAGGACTCTGCTCTGTCTTATCAGGAACCACAACCTCCTGGACAAGGGAAACTTAGCCTAAGTAATTATAGATTTGTCCTTGTCTGGCGAAATTTCAGTTTTTAATGACAGGCACATGTGGAAAAAGAAAGCACTCTCACAGGCTGCACATAGAGATCATAACACATGAACCAAGACACCAACAATTATAAGCATTACAGTTATGCTCCTGTTCTTCTGCTGGCTCTTAAATACCAAATATAACCCTGGTCTTAGCTTCCCACTCTCCCCCTTGTTCCCCATCTTGCTTCTCCTTTTCAATACATATCAGCTTTTTTTCTTGACACCCTGATCAATAGAATATTTATGGACTTCTTCAACAAAATCTCTTGCTAATATTCTGTTTAGAGCACGTTTCATAATTAAGTTGTATGTAAATGGAAGAAAACACTCAAAAAACTTCATAAACCACTGGGGGGAAAAAAGTCTAGTCCAACCTTCTCAAAGTAAGATTAGCTACGATGTTGGACAAAGTTGCTCCTGGGAGACTGCTCAGGTTCTCTGAGCAACCTGTCCCAACAGTTACCTCTTCTTCTATCTTTATATGCAAGATTAATGAGCCTATGAAGTTTGCAGGTTATAATTACCATTTCAAGAGATTGCACAAGTGATGTTTCTGGTTGCTGACGGGCAGGGGCAAGCACAGAGTCAACAGGTCGCGAAGGCCGTCGTGCAGCTGTCTGAGTGCTGCTGACAGTTTCAGAGGATCCTGATCTGTGGATTTGGTTTGATTCATTCAGCCTGCTACTCCTCTCTCCAGCAATTAAGTCTCTGATTTTACGTAGCTGCTCAATTGAAGCTTCCTTAGGGAAAACCAGGTGAGTTTCTCCCTGAAATTCAGACAAATGAATTCAGCAGTTAATGCAGGTCTAAGCTGGTCAATGATCTGTAGCTATAGCTGGAGAGTTTACTGGAAGCTAACATCCTAAGGCTTGGCAGGATTCAGCTTTTTAGATTAGGTCCCTCACAGTAGAAGACTGAAACCTCTCACAGCTTCAGAAGTCTACCAGATCAAGAACCTAGAGTCAATCTTGAGAAAGAGGGCTCATAACAACATGCTTTTGTTAGTAACTTACTTTGCAAAGCCATTAGTGGGCTATATAGTTATGGTTTGGCACAGAAAGCAGAACAATAGAAATGAACAATTAATGCTCAGTTGCCACAGGACAGCAGTGAAATCCTAGGCAACAGGAAGACACCTAATGTTGAAGGAAGAAGCCCCTAGAACAGCATCTGCTGGAAATTCTTTTACATATTGAATCTTTTATGTCAAAGTTTTAAGTTTTCAGATAGGCAATATAACTTTTATTAAAACTGCTACTTGGGTTGATTTCTGGGTTTTATTTTTGACTGCAATGTGATGACTGGTAGCATAACAAGAGATCAGTAATTATGACAGAAACAAATATATGTGTACTTAACATAAAGAAACAGGTTACTGAAAACATTAATATCCTGAAGCATTCATCCTTTAATAGCTTCAGTTTCTACCAGTGCAGCACTTCTATTTATTAAGCTAATTTGTTTACCTACAGTTACTTAAGGTCACATATCACTGCAGATGGAGACTTCCTGTTAACACTTAAAATCACCACAAAAGTAAATGGAATGTATCAACCCATTATCAAGCAGAAACAAAAGAAGGAACAATATTAGCCATGCAGTTGAAGACAAGTTTGTGAGCTCTAGCTTAGACTGATACAATAACTGTAAGACTGAGCCAACACACTCTCAGAGAACTGCTCGAGTGCTTCTCTAGCTACACTGCCCACCTCCTGGCTATAATACTCCATCAAAAGTCTCTTTAGCACGAGCATGAGAATAAATCCACAGATCGCTTCTCCCTCTGCAGTCACCACTTCTTTCAGCATACTTTTTCTTTTAATTTAAAAATTACAGTAATTAACTTTACCCAAAGAGAAGGCAGAGGTCTCATGACACCTGGATCTAAGTAACATAATGCACATACTCATACAGAAGTGTGGCATCAAACAGACAAATTAAAGCCAAGCAAGAGCTTTGCACTATTAAACAAGAGCTGGGTTTTCAGACCAGCTTTCCAGTAATTACAAAAACTGCTTCTAGTTTAATAAGCTTTGGCAGTTTAAGTTCCACCAAGACAGGAACCGCTTCAGAATATAAAGCAATCTTTGAAATACATCTTTCTGACTGCAACAGAATCAAGATTCACTCAACACTATTTTAGGATAACATTTCATAACTTTTAAAAATGGGTTTTGAAGGACTCACCCTCCTACTACTACTTGAACAGTCAATTTATTGCCCTTCACTGCTGTCATGACAACACCAGTACTTGTGCAGCCACACTGTGAATTGGCTGAAAAACATTTCTGGTTTTGTTTTGGAAGATTAAATTTTAATCAGATCAGATTCCTTTATCTAAATCACTACATGGCCCTACTGATGGTAGGAACATGAAGAAGAGCAGGGATTTTAAAAGTTTTTTTGTCTCTTTAAAATAGCAGTTTCAACACTCATTTATAATGTCTGATGTTCACCTAACAGTCGATTGCTACAAAGAGAAGGGGTTTCTACCCTGCTTCCCACCACTTCCTTTGTGCCAGCAAGGATATGTATCCAGCCATTCAGTAAACTAGCAGTGTGCCTGAGCAGTAAAAAAAATCTTGTTATGCACCGTTTTTCTGAAGCAACCAAATCGAAATTCTCTGCTGGTTAGCTAGATATTTGCAGACAAGGACTGAAAGAAAATACCAACTGTCCTAAAATCTACTGCCTTGCAACTGGAGAAGCAGAAAAAAAAAATCCAATTTTAAATTTTACTACGCAAACTCATGAAGACACCTTAAGTTACTATATTATACTCACCTCTTGAAACCCCATCTCAAACAAACATTCAACTGCTCCTCTGACGGGCAATAGCCTTGTAGAAAATGCTGGATTTCCAATCCGAATTAATCTGTATTTTTCCTCATAGGGATTCCTGAACAAATTGAAAGTTACAATATTTGCAAATTAAGTAAACACTTAAAAGCTGGGTAACTGCACTACGAAAGACTTTTTTTAAAGTTTAGTTTCATTTACATCACTTAAGCGAAACCTGCGTGAAGCCTTGACTTTATAAATATCTTTTTGTACTTGACTCTGACAGTCAGCAACTGGTGCTAAATTTTAGCTTGCAACTTACGTTCATGAATTCATGTCTTGTAGTCATCCCTGGCAGGGCTAGGTCAGTAGAAACTCTTAGAGACAGCTTCACATCCCCCTATACCTAGTGCATTCCAATTGAACCCGTCAGGGTATTGCTGGACGGATTTAGTCCCACCACGGAAGCTGTGCTAAACTGCCTGTGAAACGACTGTGGTCTCTGTGCTACTTTTTAGTTCCCGTTTCCTCTTTCAACTCTTTCAAAAGCCTCTTTCTTTGAAAGAAGCCAGCCATTCTCTGTCACACAGCAGCTTTTATAAGCAGCTGACGAGCCAGATATAGACAGGGAGGGGCAGCCCATACACCTCGAGCGGCTGGAAGACATCAAGGTCAATCACACGTACTGGCGCTTTTGTGCACCCTACAGAGCCACCTCGCAGAAATTCAGCTATAATTAACTCTTGGTACCAACCTTGCGAAGTCAGAAGCAGAGGGCAAGCGAAAAATAGAGTAAAAAATAAAATGAGGTTAAAATGATGTAAAAATGAAGTTCAAATCAAGTTAAACTACTTTAGTGCATTCACTTGTTTTTAGGTAGATCAATACCCACCTAAGGTACTGAATCAGGAATAAGTCATCATTTTGTGCTTAATACAAGAACTCCCACACTTTCAAAACAAACCAACCAGCAATAAAGAAACAGAAATCCAGAACACTACACCTCTAGGTAAGCAAAAACAACGGCAAAGACACAAGAGACGCTTCCGAACTCCGGCATTACACAACAGAACCGAAGGCGCCGCGCGGAGCCGGGGAGCGGCCGGCGGGACCCTGCGGCACCGCCCGCGGACCGAGGAGGGCGACCCCGCTCACCGGAGGATGTTGTCAGCGTAGGTGAGGAGCAGCCGCGAGGCCTCCAGGAAGATCTCCCGCCTGTTCTGGCACAGCTCGCTGACGGCGGGCGAGCCCGGCGAAGACGAGAGCCCCAGGGCGGCCGCCATGGCTGCCCGCCCCCGGCGCTGCGCCACGCGCATGCGCCCTGCGAGCACCGAGTCACCGCCCTCAGCCGAGCAGCGCCGCCCGCCGCCGGACGCATGCGCAGCAGGAGCGCTGAGGTCACCGCCCGCAGCCCCGCGCCCACAGAGGGCGCAC
>VYXF01010446.1:927793-939941 GCA_013397295.1 Polioptila caerulea | reverse complement strand
CTACAGTTTGTACTTCTAAGTAGCTGTGTTTGCAGCTAATAAACCTTATTGTGTTGTGTGGGGGTAAATTTATTTCAGTTTCCTTACTGCTGTGTACCAAAATTATACAAAGGCACCATCTAACAAGTAAACTCGTAATTAATTCATGTCTCTGTTGATGAGACCTTGACAGACGTTTTATGTTCTGCCATAGCAGTCATCCCATAGTCCGGGATAAGGTCTTTAGCGTTTGAAGGCATTTAGGTTTGTTTGTTAACTGCTCCTTTGCGTGATCGAAACACGTGGCTTAGGAAGGGAATTATTTCCCCGCCTTTTCCTGGTCTCTGGGCTATTCACAGGATCTCGCTGCCCGCCTGCCCGCCCACAGCGGCGCCCGCGGGGCGGGGCCAGGCGGGAGGAAGCGCCGTGAGCCCGCGCACCGCCGGCTTCCCCCCCTCTCCCCCCCACCTTGCGGAGTGGTGCGGCCTCGCGCCGTCGGAACGNGGGGCGGGCAGGCCCGGCAATGGCGGCGCTGGGCGGGCCCGTGGCGCCGGGGTGTGAGTCCTCGTTTGCGCGTTAAAAGTAGGCATTGCCCTTGAAACACGTGGGGGAGTCCGGCAGCGCTTGTTCCCGGGGGAAATTGTCCTGCGCCTGGTTTTTCCGCACACCAGGTATCGGGCGTTGTTGGGTCGGACAGGACGGCTCGGCCCCGGGTGATTTCAGTAAAGGCTGCGTGGGGCTGCGGGACGAGCTGCCTTACAGAGTTCTGCAGTCGTATTATATGTGCATGTTGAGATATATGTATATACACTGATAAAATATGTATAAAATACATTATCTTGCACGTTGCATATGGTATACAATATGTATCGTAGTGTATCTATAGAACATATATATGTTATGCATTATATTCTATAGATATGCATATAATCACCCTGCAGAGGTGTCTTATATTCTATACTATAGAATATCTAACATTCTTTATGTATTTATGTATGTAACTTGCATTATATAATACATAATATTTAATATATACATTTTTTATAAACGTACACACATTTTTTATAGCATCTAGCTAAGTGGCTTAAAAAAATGAAATGGCAAATTTGCCATTTAAAACAGGTTCCTTTAAAACTACTTTTTAAATAATTAAATTTAATAATTGTGTAAAATATGTATAAAATATAATTTGTGGTTGTTTATAATTTTTATTCCCTATCCCAAGTGTTCTTGGCCAGGCTGGACGCTGGTCTCTGCTGCCTGGTCTAGTGAAAGGTCTCCTTGACCATGGCAGAGATTGTTGGAATGAGATGATCATTAAGGTCCCTTCCAACCTTTCTATGGTTCTATGACATTTTTTAGTAATGCTGCTGTGCACTTTTGCTGCAGGTCTGGATATTTTAGCAGGACTGCCCAGCAGGCCCTTGTGGTCTTCATACAGCTCTCTCCATTTTACCAAAGAGCTGGGGATGCCAAGTTGCTCTTTGGCAAGGCAAAAAGCAGGCAACCTGTTGAAGCCTGTGCTGTAGGTGTTGGCAGAACTGTACTGCAGCCTCTGCCCTGCTCCAGCATGTCAGATGTGTGCAATCAGACTGGCTCTGCACCTGGCAGTGGCCAAGGCAAGGAAAAGGGACTGTGGCACAGTACAGCACCATCACTGCTTGGCGTAGTCCTCTGGTCCTTCCTCAAGTACTTGTTGTCAGCAGAGCCCTTCTGCCATCACTTGCTGTGCCTCTTGTTATGCGGGGTTTGCTGGTGTTGCCTTCAACAGAGGTGGTGCTGTGCTCCACATCTTGCTCAAGAGATACTTGAGATACTGTCCACTGACAGTATAATATCCCAAGGCTGATAAAGGGGAGGTGGAGGTGGAAAGAGGAGTCTTGTCCTAGATGTGTAATTACTTTGGTAGCAGAGCCAGGACAAGTTTATAGACTCGTGTTTTAGGTTTCTAGACTGTTTTGCCCAACATGAAGGTTGAGATGACAATATCCTCACCTTGGTAATGGTGAGACCTACACTTTCCAGTGAACACGCACTTTTTCCCTTAGAAGAATGAAGCTGTTAATGCTTATTGTTTCTGCCTCCAACCAGCTGGTGGTTTAAGCTCCAGGGGAAATTTTGCAGGAAAACTAGGGTGCTTCACAGTCCACAGTGGTGCAAAGTCATATTTGTCAGCAGCTTAAGCTAGAAGAGCCCACTAGATGCTCTTCATTCCCAGAGTGAACGTTTCTTTGCCATTATCTGCCATAACTCATACCACTCTTTGTTACAGACACAGAAACTATATCCCATTCTTCAGGGTTGAAAGTAGACTGTTGTGTAAAAAGCTAGTTATTAATTTAATGGTCTTGGAATTTTTTCCACATTGGCTGCTTTATTGTTGTGTTTGTCTTTCCCCACCCCTTCCATCCCGCTCCATTTTGCAGGAATGTGCTTGACTATTGCCACCATGTTCTCACAGTGCTCACAGGATCTGTTGAAGATTGCAAATCTTCATCTCCGGACTCTGACTTTAAATCTACATTTACAAAACCACAGAAGGGCTTTCAGCAAGTCATTGCCTGCATGTCGAAGGAAAGTAGTTGTTACAGGTATTGGCTTAGTGTCCCCTCTTGGTGTGGGGACTCAGTTTGTGTGGAAGCACCTTCTGGAAGGAGGCAGTGGGATTACATCGCTAGATGGGGAAGAATATGCAGGCATCCCATGTAGAGTGGCTGCATGTGTGCCACGGGGAAACAAGGAGGGTGAGTTCAGTGAAGAAAGCTTTGTGTCCAAGTCAGAGATCAAATCCATGAGTTCTGCCACCGTGATGGCCATCGGTGCCACGGAGCTTGCAATGAAGGACTCTGGCTGGTCTCCCCAGTCTGAACAGGACCACTTAACTGCTGGTGTGGCAATTGGGATGGGAATGGTTCCACTGGAAGAAATTTCTGACACAGCTGCCTTATTTAAAACAAAGGGTTACAATAAGGTCAGCCCATTTTTTGTCCCAAAGATTTTAGTCAATATGGCAGCGGGCCATATCAGCATTAAATACCAACTGAAAGGGCCGAATCATGCTGTGTCGACCGCTTGTACCACGGGTGCACATGCAGTTGGAGACTCCTTTAGATTCATTGCTGCTGGTGATGCTGATGTCATGTTGGCTGGAGGGACTGAGGCTTGCATTAGCCCTTTGTCTTTGGCTGGATTCGCGAGAGCCCGAGCCCTCAGCACGAGTTTTAACTCGAGCCCTAAAACAGCTTGTCGACCCTTCGATTCGCAGAGGGAGGGCTTTGTAATGGGAGAGGGTGCTGCTGTGCTGGTCTTGGAAGAGTATGGACATGCTGTACAAAGAGGTGCTAGGATCTATGCGGAAGTTTTGGGTTATGGACTGTCCGGGGATGCTTGCCACATAACAGCACCTAATCCCGAGGGAGATGGTGCATTCAGGTAAGAACACTATGTTGATTATAATGGCTACTTTGTATGTCAATTGTAGTGGGTACATTTTTTTCTGTCATAGTATGTTTTTTATAGAGAAGGGATGTTCAATCTTGAATTAATATTCCAAAAGCTTGAAAATCTGAAAAATGAAAGAGCTTCTGGTGATGTTGTGCCTCAATTCTCTTTTTTTAGTAGGAAGGGTAAAGGCCAGTTCTTGATAGAATCAACCTTTCTCCATAGAGTTATGAAAGCTTTCTCTGTGTGAAAACATTTTTCCTTTGGTGCATAAAGCTGTTCATATAAATAAGTCTCAATGGAAGCCTCTTTTTAAGATGTTTGTGGTGAGATAGAATCTTTTCAGGTTCTCCTTCACTCTTTTTCCCTCGAGAAGATAGACACACACACGAACACACACCCACACCCAAAGCATGTTATTTGCTGCAAGAAATCTCCGGTGTTGAAAGATGTAGGGCACTTAGAAGGTCTAGTTTGTCAGAATATTCAGTACTTCATTCAGATGCAGCTAAGAGCGTTGGTGAAGGGGCATAGCAGAAATACACTTTGGTGCTGTTTGGGGAGGTGGTAAAGCTTCATCAGTGTTTATCTCATCAAACCCAGTTCACAAGTAGATGATACTCATCTAATCATTATCATTGACCTAGTTAAATTGTCAGCTAAATTACATGTGTAAGTTGGAGAGCTTTGTGTAGGCTGAGTACTCTTGCTGGCATTGGAATCTTTAGTAAAGATTTAGTTTGCCTTATTCTGAATGTATGTGAATATTTAGTACCAAAATTCAATATATCACTGCACAAATAGATCAAACTTCTGCATGGTATTGTAAAGCTGTGTTTGCATCTTTATAAGGTTAACAGGTTTTTCTAGAAGTGTAAATATGCCATGTTTCCATCTTAGCTCTTTTTGTTCTGCAGACTTAGGTGTGAGATGAGTAATCGGGAGTGTCTTATCTCATATTTTCAGACTTGTTTACCCTTGAGATGATATGGCAATATATTGTAATAGAATTTTTGTGTATTTTATGATTGCAGTAGCATTTAAATTAAATTCACAGTAGGAAGAGTTTAAAGTTAATCTGGGCATCTCTAAAATGTTGAGCATTTCCACCCTTGAGATAAGATAATACATTTTAATACTGTCTTCAAGCCAGTATTTTGTTACTGCAGTGGTATCTGGATTAAATCTGGAATGTATGTACTTACCTCACTTTTCTTTAGGAATTTTATTTGCCATATCAAAAAAATTCAGAGAAATATATGTTTTGTCATCTTCCAATAACTACTTCTGTTGGAGGCTAATATGTATGTTGGAATAAACCAGCAGGAAAGGAGAGGCAAAGCCAGACTCAGAGTTGTGAATAAAAAGAGTGTTCTACACAAGTAATCTGATATCTCCTTAAGTGAATAATTTCATTGCAGATAATGTATTTAACTGAATTAATTTATCTCATAGTTATCAGTAATCTCTTTTCCCTGAATATTGGCTCACTACCTCGTGACAGTGAGTGTCAGTGACCTCCATCCTAAGCTATGCTTCTAAGGGTAGAAGGCTGGAGTAGAGACATTTAAATTTGTCCAGAAGCCTGTGCTATCTGTTTTTGAGCTTGCTTTTATTTCCTTATTTTGCATAAATTTCAAAAGAATCGGTGGTCTTTTGCTCAGAGGTGCTTTGTTGTTATGTGCAAGGAGAAATATCCGATTCATCTTCTTCTTTGAGGGAAATCAGTGAGAAATTGCAGTATGAAACTGTGTTGATCCTTCCATGATTTTCATTAAAAAACATGTTTTGAAGAGGCAGTCACAGTGCACAAGTCATCAGGAGTCAAATGAAACATACATTGCCTGGGGTAGAGGAGTGTGACTTTCAGTAAATTCCATTATAAAATGAAATATAGGGATTTTTGCTATCTCCTTGACATTTTCTAGTCTCTGGAAAGCATGCAAAAAAAGCTCATATGGAGGATAACTGCAGATTTTTCTTTCCTTTCCCAGTATTTTTGTGGCAGGGAGCATATCTAAATTTTTGTAATAATATCGGTAGTTATTTCTCTCTCAGATGTTTTCAAATTTTACAGTGAAAAGGATGTTTGGCACATTAATATGGTCTGTAGATACTGGTTTTCATATCTTCTATTCTTCTTCTTTGTATTTTTCCTAGCTATGGAATTTTTAAGACCATGTCTGATTTTATAGTGGGCCTCACTTTTATTGTCTTCCTCTGGTGCCTAATGTAGATGCTAATGTGCTTTGTTAGATGAGTTACCCTCTTGTCATTTACATCTCTGCTAAAGCAGATTTTCACACTTGATAAACTTTTTAAAACAACCTATATATTTTCTTTTGGTTTGTACATTTGACAAGAATACATTGGGCAAATCAGCATTCTGTTGTCTTTTTTCCCTTAGGTGCATGTCTGCAGCAATAAAAGATTCTGGGATCAAACCTGAAGATGTAACATATGTCAATGCACATGCTACTTCTACACCTCTAGGAGATGCTGCTGAGAATCAAGCAATCAAGAGACTTTTTAAAGAGCACTCACGTAATATTGCAGTTTCCTCAACAAAAGGAGCAACGGGACATCTCTTGGGGGCTGCAGGAGCTATTGAAGCAGCTTTTACTGCACTGTCCTGCTACCATGGGATTTTGCCACCTACTCTAAACTTAGAGAAAACAGAGGCAGAGTTTGATCTCAATTATGTTCCATTGACAGCTCAGGAGTGGAAAACTGACAAGCGGCGTATAGCACTCACAAATTCATTTGGCTTTGGTGGCACTAATGCAACTTTGTGCTTTGCAAGTGTTTAACTTCTGCTGTGAATGGTGGGAAAAAATGGCACCAATGATGATTTTCAGTACTGCTACCCCTGGTGTGTTCTGTAATCTTTTCTCAGCTTTGAGAGTTGCTCATTTGATACATAAGAACTTTATTCACCCTAACATTTACACCAGTAATTATTTTAGAAAGAGGGAACTTCTTTTACTCATTTTAATAAAAAAAAAATAAAAGATCTATTATTTGTGTGATGAAGAAGTTTCTGTTCTTGGCTAGAGCAGGAGACATGGTTAAATTATGTTAGAAAAGATTTTTCTGTGCATGTGACAACGAAATTGTTTGGAAATGTTTGTACAAAAGAGAGGCTGGCTAACAAGCTAGGACTCCACACCTGATGAATTAACTGCATGGTAATACAAGGTTTATGACTGAGTTTCCCTTTGTTACCCAATCCATATAGAATTCTGCCTTTTCCTCATGGTGCGTTGTCTCAAATATCATAGATTTATGTACATTCATCCACACAGGTGGTATTCAGGGGATAATAATATAGACAGACACTCATAAGATTTCTGGCACTGGTTCATTTTCTTTTCATCTTTATTCATTTCTATTTGTTGTGTTTCCTCTTTAGCCATGGGCTAACATTGAAGGATGCATACAGCATGGCCTGTTTATCTTCTATGTGGCACAGGGATAGAATTAGTAGGTCATGACCAGTTTTGTTCTGAAATTCTGTGCAAGCATAGTAAGGTAGATATTCAAGTATGGCACTGAAGATTTCAAAAATAGCTATACAGAAAGAAATAAGTATATTGGGAAGTATCTCCTTTTTTTTGCCAAGATGGAAAAGCAGACCTAGAAAAATTTGTCAAACAAGGCCTCTTCTAGAAAAAAAAATTGTCTTCAATAAATAAATCTGACAGAACAGGAACATTAAACTATACCTAAAGCTAACATATTGATGAAGATGTAGTTTTACAAAGGAAAAGTAAAGGACTTTGTCTATTCCTTCTGGCACCAGCCAAACAGTGGTGTGATTGATAGTGCAGATGTGAGTGAAGTTTGACATTACCATTGGTGGGTTAGTTTATTAAAAGACTTTTCACCAGTGTTCTTTTTGAAATTGTCAGCCTTTGACCTGTTTAAGTAGAGGCAAAGTAACTCACTAGATTTAAAATAAATGACATAAAAAGTAGCTGCACTTTTAAGTAAATTTCATTCTGGAATGAGCTTTCTAATGGGCTATCATGAGGCTGAGCTGTACCCTAAAATCTCATTATTTACACAAATGGTCTGAATGCTGATCTTGAACAGCATAATTTTTGCATTTGCTGAATAGAAAGTTAAAGAGGCTGTTGTGAAAAATGCAGTTGGAGAATGATTAAGACTATTTCAGAAGCTGAGTTCATACAGAACAATGCAGCGCAGAACAGATTAATGAAGAGTAAGTGTGAAAGTAAAATGATATATTAGCAAAGGGAAAATGTGAAAGTACACAAGCAAGACAGAGTATGGGAGTTTGCTGTCAGCGAAAATACCAACAAATCTCTTACCTTATGTTAATTAACAGTGGCAGTGCAATGAATGAGAGTCTGGATTGCATGCAGAAAGGCAGAATATAAAATTCAACACTACCCTCTGCAAATTACATGCAAAATGAAATTGATTTAAAGAATTCAGACTGCAGGAGAGAATGAGCAGGAGGCCAGTGAAGGTGGAGGAAATAATCCAGCAAGCTTCTTCTGGAGACGGTGTTTTTTTCAGGTAGTTGTGGTTGCGGGCAGAATAAGGGAAGACTAGATAGTGCTGCATTATTGTGGACTGGAAGTGCAGTCTAACAACTCACCCAGTCTTGATACAGAGCTGCAGACCTGCAGTTAATACTGTGACAGAGATGCCTCCTTTTCCCTCTGATAGCAGAGATCATGGCCCCAGGAGTGTTGGGTGCAGGCTGCAGTGTGCCAAGCATGAAAAGATCAATGATAGTGTCACAGGGAAAAATAAATTAGACTGAAATGATTAAAAGAGTTTTCTCTCTTTAGCCCACTGCAATTTAACCATCTGATGCAGGTAACCTATAAACCATGAAAGCTTTGTGACAATAGTTATTTTAGGTGTTTTGATTATGGATCATTTAAAGACACCTAAATACAGTACTAGTGTACCTTGTAGGGAATCTGGATTTTTTTTAGAAAAATCAATAGAGCCCAAGTTTAACCCCTGTCTATTTGAAATTTGTTTATATAGTTTTCATTTGCTTTTTTTTTGAATCATCTCTTTTTATCACATGCCCCACTGAGCTGATCAGGGACTACTTACTGCTAATCACTGCTTTATTATGGTAGCTGCAAACATAAAAGGAAAATAGGTCTGTGTTGCTAAACTATTAAGTGAGCAAATTGACCAACATATTAAAACCATCCTCTCCCTTAAAATGCTCCTTTCATCTTCAATAATTGAGAGAGATAAGCATCCAGAGTCTGGATTTTAAAGTGTCATGTTTAGACTTACAAGTCTGGAGTTACTAACTATCACATAAACAAAACTTGGAGATGCTGGTGGAGTGTTTATTTTGAAGCCAACCTCTCAAGTGGTCCAACACACTTGTGAGAGCCAAATGCTCCAGGCAGGATCAGAGAGTGGCTGAGGCTGGAGATTTTCTAGTCCAGCCCCACTGCTCCAAGCAGGGCCAGCTAGAGCAGGTGACTCAAGGCTGTGTCCTGCTGGGGTTTGAGTATCTCCTGGGGCAGAGACTCTACCACCTCTCTAGGCAACCTGTGCCAGGACTTGGTCACTCTCACTGTAACAAGTTTCTCACATTTCAATGGAATTTCCTGTATTTAAATTTGCCCATTGCCACTTTCAGTTTGCCTCTTACCCTTTCAGTGGACGCTGCTGAGAAGAGTCTGGCTCTTCTTCCTTCCCCCATCAGGTATTCAATCATGTTGAAAAGACCCCACTGGTACTTTGCCTCATCCAGGCCGAATGGTCCCAGCTCCCTCATTCTCTCCTCCCATGTCAGATGCCCCAGGTCCTTCATCATCTCTGTGGCTCTTCACTGGACTTATTCCTGTATGAACATGTTTCTCATGTACTGGGGAGCCCAGGACAGAACCCAGCTCTGCAGATATGTCTCTGATGAGTAGGGAGGAAGGATCATCTCCCATGAGCTGCTGCTGCTGCTGCTCTTGCAGTTGCCCACAATGATTTTGGTCTTCTTTACTGCCAAGTCAGCTGGTCCGTAAGGACCACTGTACCATTTTTTTGTCAACCTACTTTCCAGCTGGTTAAAATATTATTTCGATTTGAATCAAGGATTTTAACTTAAGCTAGTATTTTTAGAAATGCATTTGAAACAAAAATTGGAATTATGGTAACTTACCTGAACTCATTTACTTGAAGAAACCTAATAAAAATATGTGTTATAAAAAAAGTTAATAGCATACGCTTGCTGAAATCTTACAAAGGTCAAGTCACTGCTCAGGGTTAATTACTGTCTGTCTCCAGAAGCAGTCTTTTCAAATTATTAACCTAATTTTATTTCAGACTTCTGTAGCTTTTTCTGCAAGTGTAGAGAGCAAACATTCCTCGTGTTAGTTTACTGCAGATCACTTTAGTTCAGTATGAAGAAGTTTTTTGCTTAGATATACAGCATATTTTTGACTAATCAATGAATTTATAATGTCTTGCCAGTTCTTAATTAATTTCAAATTAAATCCAGTTAAAGCTTGAAAGAAGCCCTGAGCAAAAGCTTTTCTTGTTAGTAAAAATGGGATTCATAGTATTCAAAGATGATAATAAAAATCAACAATAGATATATACTATAGTTATTTCAAGGCATCTATGGCATTCTTTTGAACAAGAAGTTGACTAATGCAAAGACTATCTTTAGATGCAAGTCAGCATGATTTCCTGCTTACCAGCTGATGATAGTTTGCCTTTCTCTAGCATGGACACTCTGAGTGTACTTTGGATCACATTTCTCGATTTCTCAAGCCGTGAGTGGGTCTGTAGTGAGAAATGTGTACTACAAAAGCACAGGTGGCTGAGGATCAGCCTTGTCCTGTCACCCTTCCCACCATGCCTGACAGCCAGGGCCATGGATGGGACATCCATGCTGGGGGTCTACCAAGTCCCTTGGTGCTGTCAGAGTGTTTGGGGTGGCATCTTTGGGGGACCACCCTTTGGACTTTTGTGACAAGAAGGGGAATGGGAAAACAGTAAAAAATACATCCAGGGAGTTTGCTCCCAACTCTCTGTGATTTGATTTGTATTTCCTTTTGTGTTTTAATGAATTCAAAAGCAGACTTTGAGGACAGTTGGATGGTGGAGTATGTTTGTTGAAATAAAGAGTAAAGTCTCTGTGATAAGAAACATGAGAAGCTCTACTGATCTTAAAATGCTGTTGGAAGTATTATAGGAGGCAGATTTTTGGAAAGCAAAGCAGGATACTATCTCAGAGGTGTATGCCTTTTCAGGTAACGTGAAAAACAACTAGTATAAGTTGCAAAAGGATTAATTTTGCTATCTGTTGTTTAATATATACTTTTTTACTTAGTAAATCTTTACAGATTGTTGATGTCAGAAAAAAACCCTATATTTATATTTTCAGCTATATGCTGATCTTCTATTAGAATATAATTGGGAGAGGAGACATTTTACCATTTTGAGGACGATATGGAGCATTTCTACCCTGGAAAATTCCTGAGAAAAGGTTTCTGAATACTACTTTTCCCCCCAAACTGTAGGATTTAGACTGGCAAATGCTCCTTTTACTCTGAAGGAGACAGTAGATGTGGTATCAGAGAATGAGAAGAATGTATAATGAATTGATAATTTTTCTCACTTTTTTTTTTCAATCTTCACTCTTTTACATCCTTTCCTAATTTATGTAAATAATACAAAACCATTAGCTTTTGCATTCTGAAAAAGAAAAAACACCACAACTTTGGCTATAGTTTCTCAGTTTGAATCATAGAGGTATCATTTTAAAGCAATAAATATCCCAAACTTTGGAATGTATAAACCTTGCTTTATGGAAGTGCATATTTTGAAGAGAAGCATGGTGTTTCAAATTCAGTTGTATTCAGTTTCAAATTCACTGTATTCANAACTTTGGAATGTATAAACCTTGCATATTTTGAAGAGAAGAATGGTGTTTCAAATTCAGCTGATACAGTGGAGTCTACTGCAGAATGGAAATCATTAGTGCTTTTAAGGCCATGTAAAAATCCTGATCTCTCTGATTTCACCTGATTGTCTTTGGCAATGGCTTGTGAAAATACACCACTTTAGCTTCTTCTGTAGCAGTAAAAATGGATGAACATGCTTGCATGGTACCTGAAATACCTAGACTATATCCTTTTTCTGTCAGAGGCTCTCTGTGCAAGTTAATTTATAAATAATCTTACTGTCCTTCATTTTCCGTATGTAAATCACATTTCACCTGGAACAAAGTGACCTTTGCTCTTTAAGTAGCACTGTTAGTTTGAGCAAGTCTCCCAGGGCTTCTGCTTGTCATCTGGACACAGTCAAACTTCTCTGTCTCTTACAATGCAGGGAGAGTAACTACCCTCAAGATTTGGAATCTGTAGCAATGTTGGCTCATTCTCACTAGCTAGCTTTCACAAAATAGCTAATGAGTGAATAGGAAATTGGAAAATAGAAAATTGAAGCTAGAATTAGCATTTATCACAGCTAAGACCATAGAGAAAATATTTCTTCCTTCTGGGCATTTCCAGCAATATCATATAGGCTTTTAAATTTAATCAGCTTAGATTTGTAATAATTATTCTGTACCTATCACAGTTTTAGGAATATACCTTTAGTTCCTCTTTTAATTTTTTTTTTTTATTTTATAAGATGGGCTCCTGTTTGTTTTCTGAAGCTAGCAACAGTAATGAAAAAAACAGGATGAAGGCAGTTTTATAACCTAAACAAAATATGC